>QLOM01017689.1:0-36321 GCA_003313785.1 Termitomyces sp. MG148 | reverse complement strand
ACTGAAAGGTGCCAACCGTGTCGAAAGACTCCATCAATGCCCCCCCCTCTCCCCCTCTCATTAGAATGCCCTTTAAACTGGCTAAGACCTGGTACAAAGTGCGCCAACACAGACTCGGGCTCACAACCCAACTGCTACGTATGAAACCCGCTCATGTCATCTGAAATACATGCATAGACTTGACACGTCACAGGGACAACATCCACTTGAATGATGACCCAGGGGAACCTGCACGAGGGCCTGCTCTCACTCCCCCCAAGGAGTACTCCACGAAGCACTATAGGTGCTGGCCTGACCTCGCATCAAACAAGAGCTCACACCACCCATAAGAACCAGCAGACGGGGTAAGTCCATAGAACCTCTACCAGCAGGCGGAGACTCTACCCCCGTTACCAGCGCACGCCCCTACACATACAGGGGGCGACCCCTTCAGGGAAACATAACACCCCACATGACAAACAAACCAAACAGTATTTCGCCGAGACACTTAAAATGAGCCCATAGACTACAGCACTAATCATCCGAGAGCAAACCGCCACCGCACACCGCACTGTACTTGTGCTCCCCCATTCAAAACAATGATGGAAGACATCACAATGCAACAAGGTACCGCTCACGCGTTCACCGTACCGCCTGTTTAATAAATATCATCCTAGTTTCCTGAGAAGAGGTACCCTCGAACCAACCTCTGGGCAACGAGACCTCCTCGGGTGAAGAGGCGACTGGCGCAGAAGCCCATTAAGACATGAGTTTCCCAGGTCTCCCTGAGCCGGGCCCAGAGGTCATGACTGGCAGACGGCCTGCGACAAGCCAAAAACCTGGGAAGTATAGGTTCACATATGAGTTCAAAACCCAGAAGGATCAGGACAGTACAAAGAGACCCCCACCAGCCAGCCCCGAAAAACCTCATACCCCTAAGAGGCATACCTCGAACGCAGATCCCCCCTTTTCGACCCCAGTCCGCTACTTCCCCCAACCGGATCGCCCTAGTTCCCCCTCCCCCACTCCGTCTGCAAAATCCAGTCTCCCTCCCATTCGCAGGAAGGATGGGTCTCTCTTGTTAAGCCCGAAGGGATTCTCCTTCAGCAACGATTTCATTCAGCTCCCAATAAACACTAAGGCTACACCCATCTCCCAGGACCGGGATCATCGCTCTATGACTCCACAACCAGAACAAACTTCCAAAACTCCTGCTGCTAAGGACAAGGGACCTAGCGTAATCATAATCAATGACCCCTTTGACTTTAGTTTGACCGCGGTAGGAGACTCAGCCTGGGACGAGATTATCATCGACTCCCCTCCCCCTTCTCAAAACCTAAGTAAAGGACACGAAAATACCCCAAAGGGGACCACTACCACGCGCGCCTCCCCCCTCAGCATCTCCACCGCCCGGCAGTCCACTGTAGAACCCACCCCTGCGGCAATCCCCTATAACATTAATGGGATCTTTGGCGATGTCAAGGTCAAAAACGACATCATCACGAACTCCACGGGTCTTCAGCGCACCGCCCCTCCAAACGGAGGCTGGCCACAGGTTCACATGGTACAAAACCCTAAGAAGAACGTGGTGGATGACTTTGTTGAAGGTTGGAATAGACTCAACACCCCTAAGCTCTGGGCTAGGCTATTCCGGGGGAAATACGAACATAATAGCATGGTCACGGTCAACAAAACACGCACATTAATCAAGAGCCTAGCCCTTGTCACAAATGAAGAGGACTTCGGTGTTTCCTTCCCTCTGCAAAAACATAATGTAACTGGGGACCGGTTCCCTCCACCCTACCACATGCTAATCTCAGGTCTCTCAGAAGAGCAAACCAACTTTCTTGTGGGCCTCGAAGTTGTCTCTACCAAGGACATCACAGTACACTTTAGGGCCTTCGAAGATCCTAAACTGACCTTTGCCCTAACCATCTATGGTTTCACATACGTCAACTCAATGGGAGCCCCTCCGGTAGTCACAAACCTTGTAAGGGACCGCATCATGAACTCAGAGGAAATAATACGCTTGATAGCATGCCACTCCCCACGCCCTGTCAACAGCATGATGAACGAGATAGTCGAGAACATTTCCGTCAAATTTATTGAAGTCAAAAGGAGCGCAGCCAACGGAGGAGATTTTAGAGGGTGGAACGTCTACCTCCACCACTCCTGCCTATCTGATGACAATCTGGGCGGCCTTATAAACCTCATAAGATCTCTAAACTTCCCCTCCGCCACCTCCGGTTTTGGTCTGCCACTGCGAGGGAAGGACACGCTCCTATGCAGCAACTGCAAGTCCATCGACCACGACACACCGAACTGCCCTTACCCCGACATCCCAGGATGGCTGGGATACAAACCCCCCACCCCTGGAACAGCACAGGCTGGTAGAGCCGCCTATAAGGACGTAGGCACCTATGGAGGTAGCAACTCCATCTCAAGGGGCAGAGGAAGGGGATGGAGGAGAGGCGGTAGACCAAACCCAAGACGAGGGGGCTGTGGTTTTCGGTATTAAAATCACTACAACCCTCACCCTGCCTAAGCTGAACCCTTAAATTAAAGTAGAATATGCTTTGACCATCAGCTTAGCAGCATTCCATGATCCATAACCCCTTCGTGTCCAGCATAACATCTCTTAAGCCAAGGATCTTTTGTTAACCAAGCAAAGCAACAAAACTAATCCCCGCCTGAGTGAAGTTATTGTCCCGCTGAGACCTGAGCACTACCCAAGTATTGGGAGTGAGTGTACCCACCTTGTGATGGAACCCAACAAAGGGGGAAGACTGAAATATATTGGCCATTCTATGGTACATGTAGGTCTGACCCCAAGTCGTAAGACAAAAATGGCAGTCTACAAAAAGTAGAGGAAGGTGCCGTGCAGCAGTCCTGCTCAAGCCGCGAGAAGCCATTGATCCAATCCTCACTAGGAACATGGCCACCTCAATGCAACGTCCCCCCTGAGACCTTGGGAAATGGCCTCACCCCGAGCTAGCATGGTTGGCTACTCGGTAAGTCTTACCAACCACGACACAAAGCACTCTTAATAACTACACGGTTTTTACATTACACGGCTATGGTACAAGTCTCGCAAGCGTTGGGGCATCTAACGAGCCTGCCACCGCTCAGACGCCACGAACCAACGCAGGCGAAAACGGAGGTGGACAAACTACGCGAACCCCCGCATGCACTCATGTGGGGTCAAGCAAATCATGGACAGGAAGCCCCCCCAGGGGGGCCCCTGACCACCCGTTCGGATCTGAGACCGGGAACCCAGCAGATAGAACTCACAGAATTCCAAGGGCAGTCAGCCTTATTCCCCCTTTGCAGGGTAGCCACAACAGCTCCCTCGCGCACCATGTACTGGGGACCCCGCCCCCGCCTAGTCAAGGCGGCTCCCTCGTGCCCCAAGTATTGGGGACCCCACCCCCTTCACAAACCCCAAACCAAAATAGCCACTCAACCAGTGCACCCCCTGCCAACGTGAGGGGCTCACCAAACAGACACTCTAAAAAAAGGACCAAGTCCTCTCTAAAGGTAGCGACTCTGAACATACGTGGCTTTAGATCCGCAGGGGCCCCGAGATCAGAGTCAAAATGGAACCACGTAAATCAAGTCCTAAGAGATAAAAAAATAGGCATCCTACTAGTCCAGGAGTCTCACCTAACAACTGATAGAAAGGATACAATAGAAAAACTGTTTGGTAAGAGGATGAAATTGTTTCACTCCGAGAACCCTCAGAACCCAACCAGAAGGGGAGGTGTGGTAATGGTTCTGAACAAAGAATTAATAAACACCCACGATGCAGTGACAGAGGAAATCATCCCAGGAAGAGCGATGATGTTAACAGTAAACTGGCACCAGGAAGAGATGATCTCCATCCTGAACGTGTATGCCCCTAACGTGACCAAAAGTGATGGGGAAGAAAACAGAAAGTTCTGGTCTGACCTAACCACTTTCTTTGCTAGCAATCCAAGAAAAAACGTAGACATATTGGCCAGGGACTTCAACCTAACCGAGGACCCACAAGACCCAATGAGGGATGACCCAAAGGCCGCGGTGGAAGCTCTTGACACGCTCAAGCAGACACTGAGACTAAGAGACGAATGGAGAAACACCTTCCCCACACGTAAGTCCTTCACATTTACCCAAGATTCTACGATGTCCATGTCAAGGCTGGACAGGTTCTATATGTCAGATGTTGTAGCAGCCTTTGCAAGAAATTGGGAAATCTCACCCTCCGGAATCCCAGGCACCGACCACCTTCTAACGTCCGTGCAGGTGGCACACATGGAAGTGCTGGAAATAGGACGAGGGAGATAGTCAATGAAAGAACACATCCTGAAGGATAAAACTTTTAGGGAATTTGTAGTGCGAGAAGGGGCCACAACAATGGAAAGGATCAACCAAATTCAATCATGTAGCAAGAGTAATAACCCCCAGATGCTATACCAACAGTGGAAGACCAGTATCCTTTCCGCTGCAAAGGAACGGGATAAGGCAATAGTCCTTAAATATCTGTCAGAGAAGAAATCCCTGGAAGAGAAACTTAGGCGAACTGAAGAGAACACGACACTCACAGGAGAAGTAAAGCGAGTCAAATTATATTCCATATCCAAGGAACTCAGTGAGATGGAGAAGAAATACCACATGAATAAAAGGAAGAAGATTATGGTGAAAGCGAGGCTCGAGGGAGAAACTCTATGTAAATAGTGGACCAAGTCCAGCAAGCAAGCCCGCCCTAGAGACCTGATATTCTCCCTAAAACGTACCGACAACGCCCACGGAGCAGGTATATATGAAAATAACTCAGTAAAAATGGCTGAATTAGCGAGGAACTATCACGATAATCTACAATACCAGTACCAGGATATTCCCGAAACCATGAGAGAAGAAAAAATTAAAAAAGTCCTAGACTCTGTCAAGACCAAAGTACCTGAATCTCACAAAGAAGCCCTGGGGAAGGAAATTGAATATGATGAGCTTCGCAAAGCTTTGAGACAATCAAAAAACTGCTCTGCCCCTGGTCCAGATGGCCTCCCATACAGCTTCTGGAAATCTTTCAATGACCTACACAGAAACAACATGATACATGAAGTCAGAAACGGAGCACGCAGACTCACCTTTGACATCCTTGAGCTCCTAAGAACAGTATACGCCAACATCCAATCATATGGAACATGCCAAGCCTCAACATTTGCGGAAGGTTGGATGTGTCCCCTATACAAGAAGAATGAAAGATCAGACATAGCAAACTACAGGCCAATGACCTGCCTCAACACAGACTACAAGATACTAACTAAGGCCTTGTTGACACGCCTATTGGAGGTCATAACAGGCCTAGTCCATCCCAGCCAGGCAGGCTTCATCCCTGGCAGAAGCATTGCTGATCAGACAAGGCTGATAAGGATGATGATTAGCCTAGCTGAAGCCAAAGAACAAAACGGGATGATTGTCACACTAGATCAGGAAAAGGCCTATGACAAGATCGACCATGAATACTTATGGAGGACCCTTGAAAAATTTGAAATACCTGGTAATTTCATAAACACGGTCAAGTCATTGTACAAGGAAGCCAAAACACAAATCATGATAAACGGTGTGCTCAGCTCGCCCTGGAGAGTAACTAGGGGAGTAAGACAGGGTGATCCCCTCTTGTATCTGTTATTCGACCTGGCAATTGAACCACTTGCATCATCACTTAGGGAGTCAGACCTGAAGGGTTTCCAGATACCAGGGTACCACGAAAAACTAATAGCGAACCTCTTCACGGATGATACAACCACCTTCCTGTCAGAAGATGATGACTTGTCAACACTAAATACAATCCTTGACAACTGGTGCATAGCATTGAGGGCGAAGTTCAATATAACAAAAACAGAAATCATACCAATAGGGTCAGAGACCTTTAGGAAAAACCTAATAAGGGAAAGAAGGATGAAGCCCGATGGAGCAAGAATCTCAGACAACATCCACATAGTAGAGGAGGGCGAGTCCATATGGATCTTGGGTGCATGGTTCGGAAACAAATCAGACATTAGCACCCCTTGAACAAATGTCTTGGAGAAGATAGACAGAAGCCTGGAAATATGGAGCAAGAGTAACCCGACTATGGTGAGCAGGAGACTGATAGCCCAGATGGTGGTGGCTGGGATGTCCCAGTACCTAGCCCAGGTACAAGGCGTAAGAGAATCACAAAGTTCATGTGGTCAGGGAAAACCCCCCTGGTAAATGAACAGACCTTGTTCAAGAGTCTAGATGATGGAGGGAGAGCTCTAGTTGACATAAAGGCTAGGAATAGAGCCATTGATGTAATGTGGCTAAAATCGTACCTCAACTTAGGCCCAAACCGCCCTGTATGGGCAATGGTAGCCAATGAGCTCATAGCTCAGAATACACCAAAAACTGAAGAAAGAGTAGAAGACAGAGTGAAGATGAACCCCTTCATCCAATCGTGGAAATCGAAAACATCCCCCAAACAAGAACTATGCCCAAGCCTAGCAAAATTGTTCAAGACGGCTAAAGACTTCGGGGTCAGGCCAGAGGGCCTCGCCTTTAGTAGGGACATCCAGAGACAAATGCCGATCTGGTACCATTTCACCGCAAATCCGAAGCTCCGCAGACTAAACTCAGAAAAGGTAGCGGAATGTTTGAAGGGGAAGCACAAAATACGCACAGTTGGTGAAGCGGAAACCCTCTCTGAGGCCCTAGAACACACCAAGCACTTCGACCTGGAAGACTGTGAGTGCCCAGACTGTATGAGAATCGAAAATAGCACCAGTTGCCTGCACCCCAATCTCTGCTCTAACAGAGCGAGAGATATGCTGGACTCCCTCCCCACAAAGTGGGACCCTAGAGAAATCCTAGCCGACGATGCCCTACGTAACCAAATCAGACCCCAGCAAAACAACGTTAGAGCCTGTACCTTCGATGCACGACTGGCAACAGGAGGAGAGGTAGCAAACGTTTTCAGAATCTTCACCGCAGGTCCCTTGAATGAAAACACTTACACCCCACCAGGACAAGACACTCCACTAGCAGCACCCAGGATAGCATATGTGGCAAGCACAAGCAAGTGCTCGGGCCAGGCAAACAACGCCGTAACTGGAGTAAGAGTAGTTTTTAGAGGCAATGAACACCTGAACAGAAGTGTAAAATGGCCGAGCGCAGACGACACCTCAGAATTGGGAGGAGCGCTACTTGCAATCCTATTAGCATCCCTACAAAATGGGATAAGGAATCCACTCTGCATCAAAGTCAGATTGAGAGAAGCTGTGGAATCCATCACGGACCACCTCAAAGCAAAAGAAGATAAGAATTTCCTGGGGGTTAAAGAAGCCGGGCTGTTACGCGTCGTTGCAGGAAGATTGAGGATGCACGGCGCTCAGGTATCCCTCTATGATACCTCGAATGATGCCCAAGAAACAGAGGAAGGTGAAGCCCATGAGGGAGCAACCCTGGCCATGAGCCAAGACAAAATTCTTGTCCTTCCTCCCATACCCACAGAGCTTCACCTCACCGGAGCTAAACTGTCAAAAATGACCCAGGCCATGGCTTATAAAACCATCAGAGCCCTATCCACGGCCACTACATGCCCAAGAACTGGGGAAATGATCAGACAGATCAAAGAAAAAGCCCGAAATACCTTCAGCTTAGACATACAAGAGAGAATGCTTTGGAAAAGCTTTAGAAGTAAGGACTTCCACAATAAAACTAAAATTTTCCTATGGAAGTGCACACATGATGCGTACAAACGAGGCACCTACTGGACACAACCTACGATGATGCCTGAGCTCAAGGAAAGGTCCCGTTGCCCGCACGATAACGAAATTGAGTCTCTGAACCATATCCTCTCCGAATGCAGGGCCCACGGACAAGAGCTGATATGGAAGTTAGCAAATGACACATGGCGGAAGCGTTCAGGAAACTCACTGCCCAAGCTTAATGTACATCTGGTCCTTGGGGCCCCCGTTGTTAAGATCAGAGGACCTGACAAGAAGATATCACCTGGTCTGTCAAGACTCTACAGGATCCTAGTCGTAGAATCAGCCTACTTGATATGGACGCTACGATGTGAGCAGGTAATCCAAAACGGTAACACCAATTTTGCAACAGACCTTATTTCAAGGAAATGGCATGCAATGATAGAAGGCAGAGCGGATATGGACGTCAAACTCTCCAATAGAAGGCTGAGGAAGAAAGCCATCGACACCTGCATGGTACAGGAAACATGGTCTGGAACTGGACTGGGAAACTGGTCCATATCCCCCTCGCAGGGGCCTACAGGTGGGGTTTTAGTGGGTAGGAGGTCCAATGACAGAGACGGGGTGGGCTAACCCCCCACCGCGGGCTGTGAGTCCCACACTCAGTGCGTAATAAGCATTTCCTCGCAAAGAAAATATATAGGCTAACTGAAACGAAACTTGGTTTAAATTCCAGGTGCTCAACTAAGCGGGTGCGCTTGAAGCGCCCTAGGGCAATGGCTCGCGCACCAACCCCAAACGCTACTCCAAAAAAAAAAAAAAAANNAAAAAAAAAGAGAAGTAAGGACTACAAAAATAAAGACAGAACCAGAGACAGAGGAGACTATAGCTAACCTGAAGGACTCTGTAAATGCAATGGGGAAAGAAATTAAGAGCTATACACAGACCCTACAGCAGACATTACAGCAAGAGTTCTGGTTGATGGCGCAAGTCTTGAGTGCACGCCCTAGTGTGGTCCACAACCCGCAGGCCTCCTACACCAATATTGGTCAAGCTGCAGGTCTCGGACATTGTTTCCATTGCTGGAAACCAGGGCACCATCACTATAACTGTCCCCATATGAAGAAACAAGTGGTGGAAGGGAAACTCATCTTAGTAGATGGTAAACCACGGTTGAAAAATTGAGACTCTGTACCTCCTGAGCCAACAACTATCTCGCCAAAGGACAGGATCGAACTAGTAGCTGATCAGAAGACAGAAGCATTTTACAACTGGAATACAACCAGTATAAGTACAAGTGAAATAGCTGATGACAATACAACGTTCTCTGTGTTTACCAATGTGGCAAGAGATTCAAGGGACAATATGATAGAACGGCTGTCACAAGAAAGAGAGGGAATAAGAGAAGAGTTCCAAGCAAAAATCAACGAGCTATGCGCAGCCTTTGTTAGTACACATAGTGGGGCTAACTTAGAAGAAGTACAGCGCAATAACTCAAAGGATTTTTAGCGGACTCAATGAAGGCACTCAGGAGAGAGAAGGAAGTCACTAAGGAGACCTCAGTGCCTGAGAGAGAGAAAATAAATCCTTGGAGAATGTGAGATGAGAACAGAGGAGAAAAGAGAGTAAGGTTTGGAGACCTACCCTTTGAAAAAGTACCAGCAGTAAATGGAGAAAGAGTGATCCAGCCCAGCCTGGCAACCAGTCAACCTACATTATGGAGATGGTCAGTGGTGGATATGGTAGCCAGTACAATATTGAAAGCACCAGTGACAGTAAAGACAAAAGAGTTACTCAAGCTCACAGGAGTAGCTGAAGCAATAGAAAAGGTAGTCAGTAAAGAAAGGACAGGATGGAATAGAGCCATACCAAAGGTAGCTGTACAGCAGCAAGGAGAGGCTGAAGTCAAGGTGACAAGGATCGTCAATATTGATGACTTACTACCAGCTACTTACTATATAATGATATGGTGGCCCGCTGTGACAGAACAATAAAAGATGTAGCATTACAAGCGGTACAAGACAAAATACAAAGTATGTCTAAAATAAGGCTGAAAACCATAAGCCGGACATACCAAACAGCCAAAAACTGTAGGCTGTATGTACCGTAATGTTCTGCGCCTCCCGACAAGTCTGAAACTGGTCAAACAATGTCAAATGGTGCATAAATCGTCAAATTATAAGCATATTTTTGAGTAATGCCAAAATCAAGGCTTTCATCAATCAATCATTGATGATCCGGAGTAAGATCTTGATGGGAATGATAAGCAAGAGGTGGCTATGTCAAAAGAAGCTGATTCAATCATGGAGAGATCCAAAATCAAAGATCAGGCTAAAAATAGCATGGCACTCAGTGACCATCAAAATAGATTAGATTAATACTATCTAATCTCAAATCAAGATCTGAATACCAAAATCAGTCTAAATTAAGGATTGATGGAATCAATCAAAGATCCCGGATCACAATCTGTGATCAACGCATCAATTCCATCAAACCTTCATGACTTTCCTTTCCGGAGCCCTACAGCACTCAATTATAGTGCTATCCTACCCCCTGGGTACCTCTGGACTCCCTGGAACCACGCGGATACAATGGAAGGACCCTTAGCAGGTCCTGGATGATGGAAATGTGGAAACCAGAGGCCAGAAATAGCCTGAAACCGGCTGCCAAAGCGAAAACTTTCAATTCAGTAAATTTTATTGAATTGACCCCTGGTCTGCTCAATCTTAACCAGCACCCAGACCAATAGGAGGTCTGTGGACACGCCAATTACGCATGGTCCGTGTGCAGGGAAAGGAGTATAAATAGGACAAGAAAAAGGGGGACCTAGCTAAGGAAAACCTGTGCAGCTCGGGGTCTCCAGGGAGTGGACTACTTAGGCTAATCAGTAAAGTACTTCAGACTAGCTTTAATAAAGCTTATTGCCTACATTTGTGTGAACTAAGTTTGCTCAAATTAAAGCTTGAACTTTGTTAATCTAGTGAATAAACCATTTGTGTGGCTCAGGGTCCCCAGGGAGTGTGACTACTTAGGCCTATCATTTAGTTGACTTTACTAGGGTCGCTTTTTGGTATCTTTTCAGAGACCATTTATATTGTGAACTGCTTCATTTCATTATAATAATAAACTACAACTACAAAAACCATTACAACCTCATTACAAGTATTAGTTTCTGTGTCATAGCCTCACAAAACTTGCAAAAGTAAAGTTTAGTTGTCTACACTGATTAGAGTCCCTCTGATTAGTTCAACAAACCCTACATTTTGCATCATCTGGAGCCCACCGCAAGGGGCTTTAGTATCAAAAACAAACACTTGTTGGATCTCCCTTGGGAGTCCAAAAACCAAAAAGAAACATTAGTTTTGGACCACCTGGGTCTTGGCCTAGGTCGCCTGTGGTTAATAAATCAAAGGCAAAAACTACTATAACACCTAAAAGAAGGGAGACTCATGCTTCTAAAAAAAGTACTCTTGTCAGTCTATCTGATCCAGATAGTGTCCTTCGCAGGCAAAAACTTTGGACAGAGAACTCACATCTACTCAAATTACACCCAAGTCTTCAGCTGTCGTATCAACTAGTGGGACAAGGACAATGGAGCAATCAAACAGAATTAGAATGCCAATTCCAGATAGCATAGATGCTCCAAAGTTTAGACATACTGAGCCTTCAGAGGTTTGTAGGTTTTTACAGAGGATGGAATTACTGTTTGAAGGAGCTGGTATTCAAGGAGATAGAAATAGAAAGAAGAAAGTACTGGAATATGTGGATGCTCAGACAGAGCAGGAGTGGTTAGAATTTGATGCCTATGAAGATGGAAAGACTTGGGAGGCCTTTGTTAAGGAAGTCCAAGAGTCCTATCCAGAAGCAGTCAATGACAAGGGGAGTGTGGCTAATCTGGACCGCATTTGCCGTGAGCATGCTCATTTGAGCCAAAGCAATGCAACAGAGATCCACTCTCTAATGAGAAAGTTCAGGGCTGAAGCCAAGAAATTGGACCAAGTCATAGGGAATGGCTCATTAGTAGAAAAGTTCATGAGTTGTTTTACTCCAGCTCTGGCTGACATGATAGAGAAGAGATTGATTTACAAGTATGGGCATTACCGGGATGCTACTAGAAACCGTCACAAAGATAACAAGTATGACTTGTCAGAAGTGTTGACAGTGGTGGCAGCCCTGGTAGATGGCACATCTGTAAGGAGGACAGCTGGAGGAAGAACAGTCAAGGACTGTCAGTACCCCAGTAAAAGAGGAGGAAGTAGAAGAAAAGATGGCCCACTTACAAGACTCTGTAGTGACTATTGGCAAACAAGTTGGTAGCATCCATAGTGCTATGCAAGCTCTGCAAAGTACACAAATGGACATGCAAAACACCTTTCTAAATGTCAATAATGATGGCAGAGTAGCAGCAGAGAGGAACACTCCAGCTATGCTTCCAGCACCTGGAAGAAACATTTATTGTTTCTACTGCTGGGGCTCAGGACATAGGATAATGGATTGTGAACATGTCAAAGCAGACATGCAGAAGGGATGGGTCATACTGGTAGATGGGCGAACAAGGATGCCTAACAGGGCTCCTTTGCCAAAGGAACCTGCCAGTGTGTCACCCCATGATAGAGTAGTCCAGTTGCATGACAAGCAAGTTGGATTGTACTTAGAGGCACTAGAGACTCCCACTTACTCTACTTATGTCAATGCAGCAAGGGACACAAGGGATGACATGTTAGAGAGGATTCAACACAGTGATTCAGATTGCTTAGGGGAGCTGGAAAAAGGCTTCAATAAGATAACTGAATTATTGTCAGTATTGATAAATACAAGAAGTATGGGAAATATGGAAGGGAGACCGCAAGGTCAGAGTCAGGATTTTTAAAGGACTCGAGGAAGGTAGTAAGAAAGGAGTTACCTCAACCAGGAATCTCCTCACTACCTGAGAGACCATTTGAAAAATCCTGGAAAGAAAAGCTACCAGTGAGGGTTCCTCACCAAGTGGCACCAAAGTTGGATTTGCCTTTTGAGAAGGTACCAGCTTTAACTTAAGAGCACAGAGTGACAGTGCAGGACACTAGCAAGGAGTCAGTTGGAGAGACTCAAAAGAAGTTAAAGAGGATGGTTGATAAGTTGTTAGAAGCACCAGCACCTTTTACCACTAAGGAGTTGCTAGATGTAACACCTGGTTTAAGGGAGGCTATGGCAGAAAAGCTGGTACCAAAACTACCTAGACCTAAGGAACCAAACATTCTGAAGGCTGCTAGCCAACACTTAGTAGCGGTGGAGAAAGACCCCAATAAAGTAGACATTAATGATCTACCATCGGCGACTTACTTCATTGCTGATAGGACACAAGAGAAATTACTGACTAGAGCAATTGTACACCAAGACTGTGTGGCAACATCTCTAGAAAGTATCTCTCCTGGAGAGAAGCCTGTAGTAGTCTATGTGGCTAGGGAGTTACAAGTCTTAAGGTCTCTGAACCCAGTTATTAATAAACAAGGTTCAGCAGAAGCAATTCTGGACCGCGGTTCACAAATAGTCTGTATGGCATTAAAGGAAGCTTTATTGCTAGGACTAACTTGGGACCCAGACATAAGACTGAGAATGGAGAGATGAGTCAGTGGGCTTAGCTCGCAATGTACCATTCACCTTTGCTGAGGGCTTCATTATCTACCTCCAAGTGCATATCTTTGAAAAACCAGCTTATACTGTCTTGCTAGGGCGTCCATTTGACACCTTGACAGAAAGCAATATTCAAAATCTGCAGGATGGTAGTCCAATCATCACTATCTATGATCCAAACACTGGTCGACGGACGGTCTTGCCCACTATTGAAAGAGGAAAGGTACCCAAGAGTGAGATTGCAGCAGAAGCAAAATTTTGAGTCTCAATGAACTGGTCAATGATCAGGGAGAGGTGGCACTGAGTCTAGCTGAGACTCAAGGAGGAGAATTAGTGGTGACAGGTTATGTGGTGAAGCAAGAAGAGTTTAGAAAAGAGGAGTTAAGGGATGTGTACTTGCATGCTTTTACAGCAAGCAAGGAGCTTGGAGAGAAGGAGCAGAAGGCGTTGTCTGCATATTTGAATGGGCAACTATCTCAAATACCAGACAGTCTTGAGGAGTTGATAGCACAAGAAGGAAACCTAAAGTTAGAAGCAGGTGTGGGGGAAACCGCACAAGTATTTTCTAAGAAATACAAACCTGTGGATAAGAAAGTGAGGCCTGTGCTAGGAACCTCTCCTGAGGAGTTTAGAATTGAAAGGTGCATTACTGGAGACCCATTGGCAAATATGCCACAGTTGGATTCCAATCCACCAGAGTTGAAACCCACAGGAAAGTATACGGCTGAATGTAAAGAAATCATTGATCAAGCACATGATGATGGTTTCTATGGCCAGAAGAGATGAAAGCAGTACATCATCTAATGATGTTACAGAATGAGGCTTTTGCATGGGATGATTCTCAAAGAAGAAGGCTTAAGGAGGAATTCTTCCCTCCTATAATAATGCCTGTTGTACCTCACACCCCTTGGGTATTAAAGAATATTCCTATTGCCCTAGGTCTTTGAGATAGGATCTGTAAAATGATCAAACAGAAGATTGTGGCAGGAGTTTATGAGCCCTCTAATTCTTTGTACCTTGTACCGATCCCAATGGTTTACGGTATTGAAGAAGGAAGGTGAAAGTTTGAGGATAGTCCACAGCCTGGAACCTTTGAATAAAGTAACCATTGCTCACTCTGGGTTGCCCCCAGCAACTGAGGAATTGGCTAGTCACTTCTCAGGAAGAGCCTGTGGAGGGATATTTGACTTATATGTTGGATATGATGAGAGATTGTTGGATGTATGCTCAAGGGACTATACCACCTTTCAGACACTCTTTGGTGCACTGAGGCTGGTAACTCTCCCAATGGGCTGGACTAATTCAGTACCAATCTTCCATAATGACATTATGTTCATTTTGAAAGATGAGATCCCACATGTGACTTGGCCTTACATTGATGATGTGGCAGTCAGAGGACCTCCTACTAGGTATGAATTGCCCGATGGAAGTTGTGAAGTTATACCAGAAAACCCAGGCATTAGGAGATTTGTATGGGAACACCTACACAATGTGAATAGAGTGTTACAAAGAATCAAATATGCTGAAGGAACTTTCTCTGGGAAGAAGTCGGTAGTGTGTGCCAATGAGATTGTGGTAGTTGGTCACTGATGTTCTTATGAAGGGCAGAAACCAGAAACCAAACGATTTGCAATTGTTATGGGCTGGGGTGACTGTAGAAACAAGTCAGAAGTACGCTCGTTCTTAGGGACATGTGGCACTTTTAGAACATTCATTAAGAATTATGCTAAAGTGGCTGCCCCTATCAACAACCTAACACAAAACAGTGTACCTTTTACTTGGGGAGAAGAGCAGCGAATAGCTATGGTTAAAATGAAAGAGCTATTAGCAAAAAGTGCTCCTTTGAAACCAATTGACTATGAGTCAGAGGGAGCTGTAGTGTTATCAGTGGACACTTCTTGGATAGCAGTATGATTTGGCATATTCCAAGAAGATCCACGTGACCCAAAGCAACGTACTTGTGCGAAGCTAGGCTCTATAACCTTAAATGCCAGGGAAGCAAGGTTTTCTCAGCTATATGGTTTAATGAGAGCCTTGCAAGCCCTACATTTTGCATCAATAATGGATGAAGATGAAGAAAATGCAGGGGTCCCATCAGGTGCTGTGGTACATAAAGATTGTGTGGCCATAGACCTAGATACCCTGCCAGAAGGAGACAAGCCCACAGTGGTATATGTAGCCAGAGATCTACATGTACTTAGGTCCTTGTATCCAACAGTGAATGGCTGGAGTAAGGTGGAGTCAATACTAGATAGCAGATCACAGATTGTGTGTATGGCTTTTGACAAAGCTCAAAGCCTGGGCCTTACCTGGGATCTTGATATAAGGCTGCGAATGGAAAGCGCTAACCAACAGGTTAATGAATCCGTTGGCCTTGCCAAAAATGTCCCATTCAAATTTGCAGAAGGCTTTACAGTGTACTTACAAGTACATTTATTCACAAAACCCGCTTACACAGTGCTACTTGGTAGACCATTTGACACTTTAACGGAGAGTAACATACAGAACCTAAAAGATGGGAGTGCTGTCATCACAATAAAAAACCCCAACACTGGGAAAAGGATGGCACTACCTACCTTTAAGAAAGGTAAAGAGCCAGTAGGGCTAGTTAATGGGGAAGAAGCAAAAGGCGAAGCCTCAAGGAATTGATGGAAGATCAAGGAGAGGTAGCAGTGATGATTAAGGGTAGTCAAGAGGAAGGGTACTGGATAGCTGGATATAGTATGAAGGGAGGAGCCTTTGAGGAGACAGAACTAAGGGTTGCTTACTTGGCTGCCTATCAAGCCACAGAGCGAGTCGGAGAAAATACCAATAAGCTGCTGGCTTCTTATCTAAATGGAGAGCTAGGCTATCTGCCAGAAGAGTTGGAGAAAATGGAAAGTAGCAAAGAAACAGTAGCTACTTATGTAGGAAGAAAATATAAACCTGTGTCTAAGAAAGTACGGCCAGTGTTGAATACAACTCCAGAGGAGTTTAGAATAAAAAGAGATAAAAGGAGATCCCTTGGCTGGAATGCCAGCGCTCACGCCGCATCCACTGGACTTCACTCCAACTGGGCGCTATACTGTAGAGGGCAAAAAGATCATAGATGAGGCTCATGCAGGAAACTTCTTATGGCCAGAAGAAAGGAAGCTAGTACACCATGTAATGATGCTTCAAAATGAAGCCTTTGCCTGGAATGATACACAGAAGGGCAAGTTCAAGGAGGAGTTCTTTCCACCAGTGGTAATGCCAGTAGTACCACATCAACCATGGGTACTAAAGAATAGGCCAATACCACCAGGGCTTTATGAGGACCTTTGTAAAGAGATTTAGGGAAAATCAATGCTGGAGTTTATGAGAGGTCCAATTCTTCCTATAGGTCCCAATGGTTTGCCGTCTTAAAGAAAGATGGAAAAAAGCCTCCAAATAGTGCACAGTCTAGAACCTTTGAACAAGGTTACCATAGCACATTCTGGGCTACCTCCAGCAACAGAAGAATTAGCCAACCACTTTGCTGGTAGAGCATGTGGTGGAATGTGTGATCTGTATGTAGGATATGATGAGCGAACCCTAGACATCAAGTCTAGGGACTACACAACCTTCCAGACACAATTTGAAGCCTTAAGATTGGTTACACTCCCAATGGGATGGACCAATTCTGTGCCCATATTCCATGACGATGTCACTTACATCTTACAAGATGAGGTTCCTCATGTAACCAGGCTATACATAGACAATGTGCACATAAGAGGACCACCTACTAGATATGAGCTTGAGGATGGCACCTGTGAAACCTTAGAGGAAAACCCAGGAATCAGATGCTTTGTCTGGGAGCATATGCTCAATGTGAACTGTGTTTTACAATGCATTAAGTATGCCAAAGGAACTTTCTCAGGTACTAAGTTGGTACTCTGTGCTGATGAAATTACCGTAGTAGGCCATCTTTGCTCATATGAAGGCAGGAAGCCAGAGACTAAAAGATATGCTGTTGTTATGGGCTGGGGGGACTGTCATAATCTACATGAAGTAAGACAGTTCTTAGGCACCTGTGGGACGTTTAGAATGTTTATTAAGGACTATGCTAAAATATCAGAGCCTATAAACAATTTAACAAAGGATGAGACAGCCTTTGTATGGGGAGAAGCCCAAAAGGAAGCTATGAAAGAAATGAAGAGATGCTTAGCAGACTGTGCAGCCCTACGACCAATTAATTATGAGTCAAAGGGAGCAGTCATACTGGCAGTGAACACTTCTTGGATGGCAATAGGCTTTGGTATCTTCCAGGAAGATGAGGAGGACCCAAAACACCAATATTGCACACGCTTAGGGTCCATCACATTAAATGAAAGAAAGGCACGTTTCTCTCAACCAAAGAGAGAACTCTATGGATTAATGAGAGCATTACAAGTTAGCAGCTACTGGTTGCTGGGGTGTCACAAGTTAATCATTGAGACGGATGCTAAATCCCTAAAGGGCATGCTTAGTAACCCTGGTATTGGCTCAAATGCGACTATAATGCGATGGGTGGAGGATGTCTTAATGTATCACTTTACATTACGACATGTCCCTGGTAAAACCTTCAGTATGGATGGGTTATGATGCCAGCCAACTCAGGAAAATGATGAACAGTATCCCGTGGTCAACCCTGAGTTCATAGATGAGCCTAAAGCAATGCAATTTGAATATCCAGACCAGATAAGTAGGGCCCCTGGCTGGGAACAACACACACCATTAGAACTGGAAGAGTTCTTTGACACAATTGACATGCGTGTTGGCTATTTACAAGGACTGGCTAAGTCAGTTGAGGACTTTGAGGAAGAGAGAAAGTCAAGGCCATAGAGGGTCAACCAAAGAAGGAGATGACATTGTTACCCTGTGTAAGGAGTTGGTCTCAGAGCCAACCGCTCTTACCAATAGGAGAAGTTAGCAATACCACAGAGTATGATGAGGGTAGAAGGTCACACAAGGGGAAAATCATGGATGAACTGTTTGAAGCAGTCCGCACATGGTTACGGGGTCTAAGAACCCTGCCTACAGATCCAAAAGGTTGGACTCAACAACAGTTTCTGCAGTTTGCAAGAAGGTTCTTCTTCAATCTAAAGGGACAACTGTACCAAGGAGGAGAAGAAGGCAAGCATAAGTTGGTAGTAGACCAAAATCGCCAGATGTATATGCTGTGAGCTGCTCATGATGCACTAGGGCATATGGGGACATATGCAACCAAAGAACTAATAAAGGAAAGGTTCTGGTGGCCAGAGATGGAGGCAGACATACAATGGTACATAAGTACATGTGACATGTGCCAAAGACAACAGAAAACCTTGTTAGTCCGGCCATCCACAGTGATTTACACACCCTCAATATTTGAGACTATTCACATAGACACTATGCATATGACACCACCCTCAAATGTGTGCAAGTACATAGTTGTCAGGGGACTCCTCATTTCTCCCTTCTTCCACTCCTTATTCTTTCATTCTTCCTCTATTTATTTCCCTATTTCTGCTGTCACTTTTTTACTTTACTGCTTCTATTCCCTCAACACTATCTATTGGTACTATTCTCAGCCCTTGAGGTGCTCTGGTTCTTTAGTTATCATTCAGACAAGTGTAGCCAACGCTTCCAGAGGCTTAGTCATCTCGAGGCTAGCCTCCAAATTACTAAGCAAGTCACATGAGATATGTGCATGACCTCTGGCAATGGCAATTTCCGAGTTTTTGATTATTTTCAGAGATTTTCCTTTTTTAGATTATAAATTTTATTGTGGCTTTTGTCATACTATACAGTTACTTCCCACGCTTCTGGAGCCTTGGAAGCGTCACTCCTGGCATAGGGAATCCCTAGACTTGTTCTCTTTGGATTTCCCTCTGCCAGGTGAGTAGTTATGGTTGTATTACCTAAATATACTTTGGATTTCCCTCTGCCAGCTGTGTGACTGAGCCATAGCCTCCAGATGTTGCTCTTACAATAGTGCATGGGCGATGTGCCCTCTCATCGTGGATGGAGGGTAGGCCACTAAAGAAGGAGAACCATCGGACCATTGGTCAATGGCTATTTGAGGATGTAATTTGTAGATGGAGCTGTATAAGCACATTGTGACCGACAATGCCAAGCAGTTCAAGAAAGTCATTGGGTGGTTGGAACAAAAATATGGCATCAAAGGGATTACCATTGCTCCATATAACTCACAGTCAAATGGTAGAATTGAGCAACCACACTGGAATGTATGGCAGGCTTTGTTTAAAGCATGTGAGGACAAGTCTAAATGGTATTGGTACTTCTATCATATCATGTGGGCAGATCAGATAACAGTACGCAAGCGGTTTGGTTGTTCTCCATTCTTCATAGTAACTGGCGCCTATCCAATACTACCATTAGACTTAGCAGAGGCTACATGGCTAATAGAGTGGCCAGAAGGGCCAGTCTCAACAGAAGAACTACTGGGGTTGCAAGCACGGGCACTAGCTAAGCACAGTATGCATAATAAGATGAGGAAACAGGTGGGGAAGAACAAAATTAGCTGGGCAGTAAAGTTTGCGGAGGCCCATGAGAATACTATTAGAGACTATGACTTCAAACCGCAGGACTTAGTACTAGTCAGAAATACCGCTGTAGAGAAGTTCCTAAGCAGCAAGATGATGGCTAAATACCTGGGGCCTATGGTAGTTGTGGCAAGGACAAAGGGAGGAAGTTGTGTCATAGCTGAACTAAATGGCACAATCTGGCATGAGCGTGTGGCTGCATTTAGAGTGATACCTTATAAAGCTAGGAAAAGGATAACCTTACCGGCTACACTGGAAGACTGGATTGATATTGGACCAGGGAAGCTGGAGAAATTGAGAAAAGAAAAAGCAGAGCTAACAAACTTAGACTGGGAGACTGGGGAGGAAGAGAGCAAGCAAGGGTAACAAAAGCTCTTGTATTGGCATAGGCTATATGCTACCAAGCCTAACGCTAGCTAGGGCAGAATATACTTAAAGAGTGGCTGCAATAGCCTCGCTGACTTTGTTGGCGGCAGCAGGGGCACGGGGCTCAGAAACCTCAATATTGGATGATTCATCCACTAGCATCTAGTAAGAAGGTCAGTCAAGGGGTAAAAACAAGGACAAGAACAACGTACAGCCTTGGGTTCCTTGAGAACATGGAGGTCACTAAGTTTGGCAATGTCGTGCACGTCCAAGACAGTACGCAAAGTCTCATGACAGTCCAAAAGTTGCTTGCAGGCTTGAAAGGCAATATCAAGTGAGAAGAGCTGGAGATAAGCAGTCTGCTCAAGAACTTGAGAATATTCGTTTAAGTGGGCCTTGGTGAAACTGTTGTGATGCTCAAGCAGCTTGTCGGTTTGCTTCAGGAGCTTGAATGCAAAAGAATGGCTGGAGCAATAGGTGGCTGAGGAACAGGACGGATCAGCAACAAAGTAGAAAGATAAAATGAGAGACTAACAGATAGAAGGCTGCGTATGAGAAACTTTGAGGTGCTTGAGGTCAGCAGCAGTTTTGCTGCCAGTCTGAAGCCGTTTGACATTGAGGGAGAGGCGGTCAAGACGGTCAAGAATAAGCAACAGTGTAAGGTCTAAGAAACAATAAGACTCACATCAGCAGTTTTGTGCTTAAGGCTAGAAAGAGAGCTACTGGTGTCAGGGGCTGCATTGGAGACAACCTCACGGCGCAGCTCATCTTGACAATGCTTAAAAAAAAAAAAAAAAAAAAAAAAGGGGGAGTCAGCATGGAACAAATAAAGTCAGAAAGGAAGAATACCCCAGTTTGACGGGCTTTCTCAGCCTGAACAGCATGGCAAGCATTGACTATACCAACAATGCGGTCAGCAAACACATTCCAGAGCTTGACACCCTGTTGAGAAATAGAACGGTCAATTATTTTGGTCTGAAAGTGCTGCAAAGGACCGTACAAACTGGCCTGGTCAGCAATGCGCTCGAAATCAAAATGGTCGACAAAAGACTAGGGAAGAATGAGAGAACAAAAAGAATAGCAAAAGGAAAAGCATACAAAATCAGTCATGCCTACAAAGCAGGTAGCCTGAGCAGGAGGACCCTGATTGCAAGCCTCAGTCATCAGTTTGATGAGGGCATTGGCTAGCTGAGGATAATGCTTGATGGCATGGATAAACAAATCGTTGTTGCAAATAAAATTATCTTCAATGGCTTGGTGAGGATTGTGAGAAGATGGAGGAGCTTTACAAGGACCGGTAGGAACAACCATGGGAGGGAATAAAAAAGGAATAGCACAGAACGAGATATAAAAGCAGCTTGGACTCAATAGCAGACAGGAAAGAAGGGCAAATATATATTGGAATAAGAAAAAAAACAAAGGAAGACATAAAAAGACGGGATACAAGCGAAAGACAGAGGAAACGCCACACTGATTGAATAAAAGAGAAGAAAAAAAGGAAAAAGCTAAAAGCACACTAGAGAAAAGAGACTGAGGACAGTCAAAATTAAAGGGGGGGGAGATGATATGACTGGCATAAAGCTGTAGTCAGAAAGCTAATAGAATGGCTCTCAGCAAATAGTGATGCAGATAAAGAGACATGAGATCCAACAAACCTGAAAGAGACAAATTGTGGCTAAAAGAGATCTAAACCCAAATAAGAGCTGAGATCATGATTGAACCAAAAGCAAGGATGCTTGATGATTACATAATGGCTGAGAATCTCCAAAAATTCAAGATAAAAATAAAATAAAATAAAATAAAAATATAATAAAGCAGCCAACAAATAAGGACACAATAAGGATGATTATTAATCAGCTAAAAAAGCTATAATTAGTCTGGAAATAGCCATGACTGCCAAAACAGGCTAGAAGTCTGAAGAAAGAAGGATCAGGCAAAGGGAAAGAGTTGAGGAGGAAAGATTAGCCAGAAAAGCAATAGAACCATGTGGGAAAAGCGCACCTGAAAAGTGTGACTAGCTGGTCTGTGCACAGCTGGAACAAGTATAAAAGCAGGAGGAAAAACAAAAGAATGTAAGTAACCATTAGACGCGACTCCAGGTCCCCAGTGAGAGGATTTCTTAGGTCAAATCTTTTGAACACACCTCTAAGACTTTGTCTACATTGTAACAGAGCACCCAACCACATAATGAATTATATAAAACAATACAAACAATTCTAAAGTACCAAAGAGTGATAGTAATTAAGTCAATAAGCCTCTAGAACAGCAACGTGTACTAACGTGCACATCACCGCTCAAACTCACACTTCTCTGGCTTGCGGTAGAGCTACTGTTGGCGGAGACAGTCCAGGACAATTTGCGTGATCCAATAATGTTCCTCCAACGTCTTGGTATAGATGAGAATCTTGTCAAAATACACGCATACTATGCCGTTGGCTATGAGGTCCTGGAATATGTTGTTCATCATGGTTTGGAAGGTGGTGGGGCTGTTGGTGAGTCCGAAAAACATCACCAAGGGTTCAAACAGCCCACAGTTGGTACAGAACGCTGTCTTCCACTCATCTCCCTCCTAGATGTACAGCAATGACAGAGGAGAGGAAGAGAGGAGTGTTGGCGGGAGGCATCAACTTCCATGGGAACTCCTAGAGGAAGAAGACGTGCCACAGGTACCTGAGCTGGAGCTGGAGCACAAAATGGAAGAGAATGTGGGATGGGAGGATAAGCAGGTAGAGGTACATGTGAGGCAGAACAAAAAGTAGTTCCTTGGTAGAACTCATGCCTTAACTCCATGAGCTGCCACTGGTTGCATGCTACCTAATACCAGGACTCAATACACATGTTGTCAGGTTGTTCCTTGGCCATACTGTCGATCCAATCCATGAGAGAGAGGAGGAGGCCATCTTGAAAGGTGAGACAGAATTGAAGACCATCCAAATAGCAGGCCTGCTCAACAAGAGCTTGGAAGGAGTCAATGTACTCATCTAGGGTCCACTTTCCCCATCCGTATTGATCAGGGTCTCGGAGAGTAAGGGCTGCCACCTTAGCAGGGTCCAAGGGAAAGAACTTGGTTCAAAACTCCTTCTCAAACTGATCCCAGCTTCCTGGCTACACTTGTTTGAATGATAACTAAAGAACCAGAGCACCTCAAGGGCTGAGAATAGTACTAATAGATGGTGTTGAAAGAATAGAAGCAGTAAGGTAAAAGAGTGACAGCAGAAACAGTGGCTTATTGGAATGTCTCCCAACGTAAAGTAAACCCAACTTATCCAGTCAGTAGATACTCCCCTATGTCCTGGATTCACCAGAGTTGGTAGCCACGTGTTAGTGATGTTTTCCCAACTAATTATGACTCTAGGGCTCAAAGGCTTGAATGCCAAGATATTGCCACTATGAGGAGTTGATCTGCCACTATCTGGGTTGGTCAGGTTTACTTTATGTTGGGAGATATACCACTAAGCCACAGTGGAATGTCTTCCAACAAAAATAAGGAAATAAATAGAGGAAGAATGAAGGAATAAAGAGTGAAAGAAGGGAGAGATAAGGAGTCCTCTGACATGGCCAGTGTCAAATTTAGCAGGATTTCAATGGCATGGTCCCACTGCTTGCATTCCAGGAGGGAGTCAAACAAGGCCTTGGAGAAAACGTCCTCGAAGTCATGCAGGTGATCAGGGACCACATCCCAGAAAGCCCTTGGAGGGGCATTTGCTGCAAAAGCTTGGGCCAGGTGCTGCAAAGTGGTCTCACTGGCCTGGATCTCCTCCATGGCCAGCAGGGGTCTTAGTGTAGTGGCATAGATGCAGTCTCCTACCTCAATAGCTGACAGTGCTGCCAGAGGCAGAGCAGTTGGTTGATGGGGGAGCAGAGCTGGAAAGTGCAAGGAGGAGGTGGAGGTTGCAACCTTGCAGAGCTCCCGTTTGAGCTCCATGAGCTGCCACTGCTTCTGAGCTCTCCAATACCATGACAGGACCCAATTGTCCACCAGGCATTCTTCCACAAGGTTGTTGATGCACTCCGTCAGGACTGAATGGAGCCCATCCCAAAAGGTGAGGCACAGCTGCAAGCCATTGGAGTACTTGGCCTGCTCTACCAGCACATGGAACAAGTCAATGTACTTGTCCAGGAATCGCTTCTCTTGGCTATACTGATCCCTGTCTCACAGGACCAATGTGGCAGTTTTAGCAGGGTTCTGGGGAAAGAACTGGTCCCAAAACTCCTGTTCAAATTTTGCCCAGTCCGCAAAACTTCCAATGCCACTGGGGCATTGAAAAACCCTCATTGCATAGGTGGCCACCCATCCCTGTCAGGTTCCGCTGACCACGGAGGCTCAGTCTACTGGGCAAGGCCCCTACAAGAAGACACAATAGCTCTGGTGTATAATTTTGGGACCTCTAAGGGCTCTGGAGGTGAAATGCCATGCTCTGGGATGGGTGCAGGCGTTTAAAGGATCTCCAGGGCAAGCCACAAGATGTAACGTGAGTGCGGGGGACTTCCGAGTAAGTCCAGAGGCAATGTTGATTAGAAGAAGTGAGGCGGAGAAGGTTACAGGCTCTGCAATTTGAGCCGAGCAGGCAAGGCAAGATTAGATAGAGTTGAACCAGGATTTAGAGAGATACAAAGAAATGAACTGGAGTGCAGTTAGGAACAAGGCCAGGACTTAAGTAGAGTCAGAATTTGTAAAGGGGAAGGAGAACACAAGTTGGGACTAAACCAGGAAAGACTTGTGAGGGAGAGAGAGCAAGAGAGTACAAGGCAAGACATTCAAGATGAGTACAAAACACCAGACAAAACAGAGTTAAAACAGGCACAAGATGAGGCAGGAGTTCACAAAACACAAGCAGAAATTGATTCAAGAGCACAGAACAAAATACTGAGGCAAACTATACAGTGTGGGGTTATGCAATATCAAGACTACTGACTAAGTCCCTATTCTACCACTTAAGTACTGATACGTCTGTCTCAAAGCAGAGACAGAAACTGAGGAAAAAGGATGACAAATATATAAAAACATCAGTTTTATAAGAAATCCTAAAAAGTCCATACAAGATAGCTGAAAACTGTAAGCACTTGTAACGGTCGAAAACCGTAGACCAGGACGCACGCACCTCAGGACACCAACCAGCACACCATCGGACAACTCAGCCAGCAACCGAAACAACGAAGTCTACGATATAACGGCAGACACGGCCGGGTTTGATGGGGATCCGATCACGGCCAAAACCCTGAGATCAATCTCATCAAACGATCATGAACCGATCATGATCGAAGACTCGACACACCCATTGTCAATCCCCTACCCACACCACCGTTCACTCCAAACTGCACCACCAATCCCACTGCAAAAAGCGACGACCGGAAGCGCCAGGAAAAGAGCAGAGAAGCAAGGAGCGGAAGAGAGGAAAGGAGGGAAGAAGAGAACGAGGTTTAGCCGGCAAAACAGTGGGGAAACGTTTAGCCTCACTACCAAGGGACGACAACGTGGCCACCATGGCCCAGACCCGGCAACACGACAACCCAAATACCCAGTACCAGTGGCAGGTCGAAGATGGCTAAACACGCCAGTACGACGCGGTCTGTGCGCGATGAAAATGGTATAAGAAGGATGGAATTTGGAGAGAGTCGGGCAAGCAGTTGCATTGCCACGGCTCGGAATCCCCAGGGAGTGGATATCTTAGGCCTACGAGCAGTACAGTAGCTTCGGGTTCAGTATTAATACTATTTTGACCCATTTTTGAGTGCGCTTTAAGCTATCTCTTAATAAATCAATTAAAAATTATACTACTATTACAAAGTACTAGTGCGTGCAATTTAGCCCCACGATCTTTGTGAAATAAAGCAATATTTACTCAAAAGTCCAGTTCAATTACACTTGAGCTACTTTTACATAAATAAAACTCCAATTTCGCATCAGTACTCTTGTGAATATGTCCCGGACCAAGCCCTTGATCTCGAGGCCTGAGCGCAGCTCTGGGACTCTATACAAGTTGGCAGGTGTTGGTTCCAATTGATAGAGTGGCAAGTCAGTGGCAATCAGATGGCAGTGGTGTTAGGGGCTTCTTGTCAGGGGACTTCCTTTTCCGGCCATCCCGGAGATCTCCCGGACCCTCCGGACTTCCTTTTCCGGCCATTTCCTTTTCGGGCCATCCCGGAGGTCTCCGGGACGCTCCCTTGCAGTTGTCGGACTTCTCCGAGATGTTGTACAGTCGTTCTCACGCCCCCGCCCCCGCACTGATGCGCCCCGCCGTGGCAGAGGAATCCTTAGACTTGTTCTCTTCGGATTTCCCTCTGCCAGGTGATTAGTTACTTCCCTGTAATATGTACCGTCTCTAATACACTTTGGATTTCCCTCTGCCAGTTGTGTGATTTAGCCGCAACCTCCGGAGGTCGCCCTTACACTTCTAAGGGCGGTGATGTGCAAGGGGGGCAATGTGATGGCTGAGTGATGCATGTGATGGCATGATAGCCGGAGAGGGCTGGCAATGTCCAAGAAAGAGTTGGTGATGTCTGGAGAGCTTGCGTGACTTCATGGGAATGCATGGTGATGGCAGGAGTGATTGACGATGGCGTTAGTGATGGTCATGGGAGTGAAATCACTGGCAGGGATTGGTCCAGGGCTGTGGAGCTGGTGGGGGAGTTGCTCTCCAGGACCTTCGGGGGTGGTTTTGAGGTCTGGAGCTGGCTGCGGGGTTAGCAGGTTATAACAGTCCTGACTTCATGAAGGACAGGACCCACACAATCTTCAGCTTGTTAGAAACAAAGTCATCACTGCAGAGTTGGATGTAGGTGATGCAGGATTGGAGGAAACATTCCTCCAGCTGTGCAGTCACCATTGTACATGTTAGGAATTGGCAGGCACAGGATATTGGAGTGCTCCCATGCCAGAAGAGGGGATTGCGTGGTGCAAGGGCATTACACTGGCAGGGTAGGTGGCAGGGGGTCAGCTGCCACTTGAGCAAGGCATTCAAGGAGTGTGAAGAGGGTGTCAGGGGACTTCCATTTCCAGAACTTCCTCTTTTGGTTCCCAGAGTTCTCTGGGGATCCCTGGAGATCTCTGGGATGCTCCTGCACCTTTTGGGAAGTACTGTACAGTCATTCCCATGCCTCTGCCACCCATGCTGATGCACTACACCATGGCAAAGGAATTCTTAGACTTGTTCTCTTCAGATTTCCCTCTGTCAGGTGATTAGTTGTATTTCCTGTTGTATTATACTGCCTCTAATAAACTTTGGATTTCCCTCTGCCAGTTGTGTGACTTAGCTGCAACCTCTGGAGGGCGCCCTTATGGAGGGAATCGGAAATGGTTTTGGTGGTTTGGCAGAGGTGGGAGAGTTTAGCAGTGTGCTGAGTAAGAAAAGCTTGAGTGAGTTGCACCTGCTTTTCTAGATGGAGCAGGCAGGTCCAGGCTTCCTTGCTGGAGGCTGTAGCATCCAAGGGAGCTTCTGAAGTGGCCGGCTGAGACATAGATAATGTTGGTGCTTGAGCCCAGTGGAGAAGCAACAGATAGGAGCTGGAAAAGGTTTGGTGGGTTGACTCTGGCAATGCAACAAGGATGGCACACACAAACTAGTGGTGCAGCCTAGCAACCAACTCAGGATCTTACGCACCATGCATGACAACTTAGGCCACAGGGGACTTTCTGCCACACACAGTATACTGTTGGAGCACTTCTGATGGCCTCACATGCAAGCCAATGTTGCTTGGTATATAAAGACTTGTCACCTGTCAGATCCAGCAGACTCGCTAGCTGCTCATTCTGCTGACCGTCACTATGCCAGCGCCTCTCTTCAGCATGATCTATATTGACACAATGCATATACCCAAGTTGGGTTGCTACAAGTACATTATCCAAGGTCACTGCAGTGCACTAGCCTGAATTTAGGATGCTCCAACAAGAAAACACAGATGCTGTAGCTAAGTGGTTGTTGTCAGGGGACTCCTCATCTCTCCCTTCTTTCACTCTTTATTCCTTCATTCTTCCTCTATTTATTTCCTTGTTTCTGCTGTCACTCTTTTACTTTACTGCTTCTATTCTTTCAACACTATCTATTAGTACTATTCCCAGCCCTTGAGGTGCTCTAGTTCTTTAGTCATCATTCAAACAAGTGTAGCCAATGCTTCCAGAGGCTTAGTCATCTCAAGGCTAGCCTCCAAATTACCAAGCAAGTCACATGAGACATGTGCATGACCTTTGGCAATGGCAATTTCCGAGTTTTTGATCATTTTCGGATATTTTCCTTTTTTAGATTATAAATTTTATTGTGGCTTTTGTCATGCTATACAGTTACTTCCCATGCTTCTGGAGCCTTGGAAGTGTCACTCCTGGCATAGGGAATCCCTAGACTTGTTCTCTTTGGATTTCCCTCTGCCAGGTGAGTAGTTATGGTTGTATTACCTAAATATACTTTGGATTTCCCTCTGCCAGCTGTGTGACTGAGCCATAGCCTCCAGAGGGCGCCCCTACAGTGGCCTTGGACTGTCCGGCCAAGACATTACTCTTGCAGATGCATTGATGCCAGCAGGACAGTATGCTGACTCTCCTGTACTTCCAAACAATGAGTTCCTACATGCTGTATGTAGGATGTACAACCAAGGATCCAGCAAAATGCATCAGCTCACCCACGTTTGCATGGATGAGAATGAACTGATCAGGATAATGAATGTTTGAAGACGTAAAGTGGTATGTCTACCACGAGATTGAACTATCATTACTCAGATTGTCACTCAAGCTCATGAAAGCGTTGGTTACTTTGGGACCAACAAGACACTTGAATACCTGAGGCAGTGGTACTGGTGGTCTCAGATGCAGGCGGAAGTAACAAAGTTCTGTCAGACCTGCAAGGCCTGCCAGTGGTTAAAGACCAGCAATAAAAAACCTGCAGGGAAGTTGCATTCCCTGCCTATTCTGACAAAACCTTGGGATTCTATTGGAATGGACTTTGTTGGTCTGTTCCCCAAATCCAAAGGTTACAATTACCTTTGAGTGGTAATTTGCTGCATGACCAGTATGGTGCACCTGATACTGGTGCACACAACCACTACTGTGTCAGAATTATCTTGGATCTACTTGAAGGAGATTGTAAGCTTCCAAGTTCCATTGTAAGCAATAGAGACACGTCTCATTGGTGGTGGGAGCTGCACAAGCTCTTGGGTGCTAAACTTCTCCTGTCAACCTCATTCCATCCACAGACAGATGGACAGACAGAGCGAGTGAATAGGAGTACTGCTCAGATCTTCTGTATGGTGGTCTGACTAGACCAGCATGATTGGGTAGGCAAAATACCCCTGACTTGAGTTTGCGATCAACACAAGTGTGTTGGAGACCACAAAATACACACCATTTGAACTCAATGGAGGCTTGCTCCATGAACTCAAGGAGGATGAGGTTGTTCACAAAGGTGTGAAGGAATTTGTGCAAAAAGTGTTGGATAATCTGGCCAATGTGCACAATGCTATCATTGCAGCGTGTGTCATACAGGCACAACATGCAAATGATAGGCAGAGTGATGAGCCTAAACTAATGCCTGTCATGTTAGTATACCCATTGACTAAGAATCTTAACAAGGGGAGGGCAAGGAAGTTGTGTCCAAAGTTCATTGGACCTTACAAGATCTTGGTCACAGAACCAAGTACATTGAACTATGTATTGGAGCTGCCTGCAGCTCTACAGGCAAGGCAAATTGTACCCAAGTTCCATGTATTGTTACTCAGACAATACAATACAAATGATGATGCTATGTTTCCAAATCAGGTAACACCCAAAACTTATGACTTTGGTGCCAGTGACAAACAAGAATGGTTTGTCAAGAACATTCTGGGCCATCAATGGCAGGAGGGAACACACTTCAAATTCAAGGTATGGTGGAATGCTGGTGATACAACATGGGAGCTGTATCAAACATGCTCAAAGCTTGCAGCTTTGGATTGATACTTAGAGCTGCAGGGCATCAAATGCCCAAGTCAGCTTACTAAGCACTCATGTGCTTAGCCTGAGTAAGCCAGATCCAAAGAAAGATCAGATCTACTATCTTATCTGAGAGTGATAAGATTACAATTGGATCAGGCATGATCCATAAGGATAAGATGGATAAGATGCCATCTGATCAGATAGTATGGCTTAAAAAGGATCTTTTTGATCAGATCAAGTTATGTAACCTGATGAGTAAGAATTTTTCTTTTCTCTCACCAACAACAATGTCTACAAAAATGTCGTACCTGTCTCAAGGTATGACACCTCAGTTACAGCCTCAGAACCCACAGGTTTCTGGAGGAGGGGAACTGCCCCCACAACAACAACAACAGTCACCATCAATGACAATGCCAAGTGTGGTGTTGTACCCAATGATGTCCCAGTTTAGGCAGCCTCCCACCCAATTTGAACAACAACAGTTTTTTCCTCAATTCATGCCTATGCCATATTTCCATGGACCAACTTGTCCTGGACAGCAACTGAGTCAGCTGCAGGTGATATGGGGTATGTCAATGCCATTCCCACAGGTGCAGACCCAGAGTGCAAGTGTGGTCCTTTTGGATGATTATGTACTAACCATGCCACAGGTAGCCCCAATGGAAGTCAACAAGGAATTGTTGCAACCAACACAAGAAAGAGTTGAAGTAGCCAGACCACATTCCACCTCAGAGGCGTACAGGAGAGACCAGAGGCGATTGCACAAACTCATAGGGCACAAGTGGGACAAGCTCGCTGATGACACCCAAAAGTCACTAAGCACTATCCAGGTGGATGGTAAACTTAGTTCCTCACAAATGAGTAGCATCAGGCGGTTGCTAGTGTTGAAAGAGTCCTGGGAAGGGTCTCAGAAGCCTAGTCTTTTAATGTTGCTTAGCGATCTAAGCCAAAAGCCTGCAAGGCACTAGGATGCTAAAAGTTAGTAAGGACTCTAGCAATGTAAATGTTGGCAACAGTGTGTGTAAGGGGAACATTTGACGTCTGTGGAACTCCTTTCACAGAGTTGGCAATGTAAGGGGCAAGCAAGAGTTGAGTGAGTGCAAGTCTGTGTTTGAGGGTGGCGAGTGTCAGCTGCATCTGCTGCATCATAGAGAACCAGTTGGTGGTTCAGTGAGGTGTCTCGGCAGGGCTTGTCCCAGGAACAGGAGGCATACTAGAGGCCAAGGTGGAAGGACAAGCAGAGGGTGCTGCTGTAGGGGTGCAAGTTGTAGGGGTAGAGGGAAACCAAGAGTCAGAAGACAAAGTAGGAAATAGGGTTGGATACTGTGGGCTAAGAGGGCGGACAGTGTAGAAGGCTGAACAACCTGCAAGGGGAACACTTGACGTCTGCGGAACTCCTTCCACAGAGTTGACAATGCAAGGGGCAAGCAAGAGTTGAGCAAGCACAGAGGCAGGGGGGAGTTGGGCAAGAGGCAAGCAAGGCTAACAGAGGGTCAGATGGCGCTAGATGAGCTTATGGTTGGTTCATTGGATAGGCCAGAAGAACATTGCTATTGTTCAGCCTGGAGATATTCTATCCCACAGGCTGCCTATATATACTATATTGGTGGCTGTGCTATTACTAATACTGTTTACTAATTGGGCCCCAATATGTAAAGGAGTATGACTAACAATAATTGATGCTGAGTAAGGTCCGGGCATATGGCTCATCAAGGCTGACTATTACAAGACAGAAGGAGAAAGGGTGGGCCAAGCAGATGGTCAAATCTGCTAGGAATAGGCATATTGTTGGACTAAGCTCGGAATAGAGTTGGACACAGTCCGGAGACTGGTCTCCTGACACTGTGCCCATATGGCACCATAAGAACAAAAGTCGGTAAGCAAAGTCGGTAAGGTAAATTTGGCAAGACTATATCACTAGGACTTAGATTGCGCTGAAATGTGATCCAAACTGTGGGGTGTATGATTTGATGATGGCTAAGACAAAATATTTACAGTATTTATAGGTGCTAAGTTGCCATGTTAATTAAACTAAAAGTCACTAAACTCACTAATTAATCAATCAAGAAAAACAATGACAAGTACAATGGAATGTGAAAGTTGCTAAGCAATGGTGTCTGTCAAGTTGGCAAGCACTAACTCAACATCCTAGCAGTGAAAAAGGTCAAATGTGCAAGGACTGTTGCTAAGGCCTGAAACCATCAAGGGGCCTGTCTCAAGTAAGTTGCTAAGCATTGCTAAAAGTGATCTGACATTGGATCTTTGAGAAGCACTGGGTTTTTTTATAAGCATTGCTAAAAGTCCTGGAGTTGGCTATCTCTGATTGGGGACCTGAAAGGGGGCCAGGCTGAAGTCAAGTGAGTGTCAGGTGATTGCCAAGTCAGGTGGTCACCAAAGTCCCATGGTTGCTAAGTCTCATGATTGCCATGTGACTAGTAGACCATCATATGACTGCCAAGTCAGGTGGTTGCTAAGGTCCTGTGGTCACCAAGTCCTATGATTCTGTGCATCACATTCTGTAGCCTGAATTTGATTCCTGCCTGCTGCAAAATATAAGTTGCTAAAAATGGCACTAGTGCGCTAAGCTCAGCCAGAGGCTTATCATCTCCCCCCAACTGAAACATTGACTGTTCTCAGTCAACCACCATTATCACATGTTGTTACAAGGTCCATGTGCTCTATAACTTATTCAAAAGTCCTGGAAACTGTGATCAGAACTCTATTGAAATCCCCTATGAGCAGCTGATTTTGATTTCCTTCCTTTCCCACACCAATCAGCACTTCTCCATGTCTTCTGTTATTGCTGCCGCTGATGCTAGCGCCTGCGTGCTAACTTTTATCCTCAAAGCCTCTGCGTTCCTGGTGCATCACCTTGGCGAGGGGGCTGGCACCTTGGAGGATTTGGTGGTTGAGATGCTGAAGTTGCTGGAGAGGTGGGAGATGTGGGATGACAAGGTGGCGTTGTGTGCATGGTCTGTTGCTTGGGCGGCCAAGCATGAGGGCGCTGAGTGGCTGGCGCCTTATGAGGCTCTTCTGGTACATGTCATTAGCAACCGCATTATCCTTTACTGACCATTTAGCAACCTCAACCCCCTCCTGCTTCCTCTATTGACAACAAGCTGGCAGACATCTTGGGTGGAGGTTCCTCTCAACCAGTAAGTCCTTGAAGTTGCCAAGGGTAAGTTGCTTATCTTTTCTTTCATTAGCAATGGGCTGAACTATCTCCCAACAGTAAGAAAGTGCTGATTGTGGAGCCAATCTTGGCGCAACAGCGTGCTGCCCAAGAGGCACTGCTGGTAGAGGCTCAGCAGCAGGCAGAAGAGAAGAGGGAGTGGAGGTGGCAGAAGGAGCTTTGGGAGGCGGGCTTGGTGACTGGGTTGGTAGCAACAAGGATGGGTGTGGCTACTAGCGGGCCCAGTAGTAGTGCCCCAGTGGTGTCCACTTCTGCTTTGTTGGCTCCTTCTGCTGCTCCCAGCCCGTCAGCAGAGGACAACCTCACCAAGATGTGCCAGGTGCAGCGCCATGCCTGCTATGCGCAACGAGTGGCTGCTGGCAACAAGAGCCCTGTGCCAGCAGCTCCCAGGTGAGGCTCAACAGCTCAAGTCTCTTCTCCACGTAAAGTACGTGTTCTGCCAATTGTTGCTAATTCCTTGTTGCTAATCGTTCTGTTTAGTCCCATAAGTCAACCAAGGTGGCGCCCATGTATGAAGTAAGAATTGTTTGTTTGCCTATTAGTTAGCGACTCAATGTTACTATAGGCGCCTATGCAAACGGTCTTTACCAATGCCAAATTGAGGGATTTGCTGGCGACTCAGAGGTTGGAGGTAGTGCTTGACACAGGTATGGAGGCTGGAGTGGTGATGGAAGGTGCTAAGGGGAAGAAGACTGTAGCACCTAGCCAGCGTCAGGCCTACAAGGACTCCAAGGGTGCAGTAAGCATTTCCTAACTTGTTAGCAACTGATCTGACGTTTGTTGGACTTAGTGCAACAAATGTTGGGCGGATAACAACCCCAAGGCCTGCTGGTTCCTGACAGGCATCTTACCATGTTACCACTGCAATGCCCTCAAGTGGGCTTGCACATACAATGGCCTCAAGTTCCGATGATACAATGGAAGAAGGACAGTAGATAGAGCCAACAAAAAGGGCAGTCAGAAAGCCATGACACAGACAAAGAAGCAAAAAGAGCCAGCAATCTAAGGAATAGATCTTGGCTAAAAGAGCTGAATTGGATGGAAAGCCAAGATCACAATCTGGACAGAGCAAGAATGCTCGACGATTAAGTGAAATGGCGGGAATCTCTGGAAAAATAACAATAAATAAAATAATAATAATATAAATAAAAGTCCGGATATAGCCATGCCTGCCAAAATAGGCTAGAAGTCTGAAGAAAGAAGGATCAAGCAGAAGGAAAAAGAGTTGAGGAGGAAAGTTTAGCCAATAGAACCATGTGGGAACAAGTACACACAAAAAGCGTGACTAGCTGGTCTGTGTGCAGCTGAAACAAGTATAAAAGCAGGGGGAAAACAAGAGAACACCAGGTAACCATTAGACACGACTCTGGATCCCCAGTGAGAGGATTTCTTAAGTCAAATCTTTTGAACACACCTTTCAGACTTTGTCTACATTGTAACAGAGCGCCCAACCACATAATAATTATATAAAACAATACAAACAATTCTAAAGTACCAAAGAGTGATAGTAATTAAGTCAATAAGCCCCCAGAAAAACAACGTGGACTAACGTGCACATCACCAAGAGCACAGTAAGGAGGACCCAATTGTTAAATGCACGTTTGAATGGTTGGTAAGAGTTAGGAGGGCTCAGGAATTTGTGTTGTGTGAGCGGTTGCTAGTGGAGTCTGGCAGTGTTGCCAGCATTACCGAGGAGAGTTTGGCACTGTTAACTTGTCAGGGAGATGCAACCTTGCTACCTTTGCAGAGGAAGACGTCCAGGCCAACTGGTAGCTGGCCTCCCAAGAGGACAAGGAAGGATAAAGGCAAGGAGAAGGCAGTAGCAGAGGAAGAGGAGTCGCTAGAGGGTGGGGAAGAGTCAGTAGAGGGGCATTGTGGCTGCAAGAGAGTGGGATCTCCTCTGGGATCTCCCAGGGAGGTCAAGCACCTCTATGTCAGATTTACTTTTGCTGAGCATGAGCTGTCTGGTCCTTCATTCAATTGCTTAGCAGCTACACGTTTAGCAGAGATGGACTCCAACTTCTTTCATTGGCAGTGGCCATCCCCTGTTGCTGGGCCTAGTGGTGTTCAGTATGTCTTACTCTTATTCCTTTGCTTCTTAGTCAGTAACTGATTTGGTGCTGTTTTAGGCATTCCTCCTCTCCTCCAGTTGCCAAGGACTTGGAGGAGATCGCTTCCTGCCTGGCAGAGATCTTGCCACCTAGCGCTGGTGACTTGGCAGAAGAGGCTGAGGACAATGTTCCGCCCAAGGAAGAGGAAGAGAAGGAGGAAGAAGAAGAGGTAGGGGTCCCTCTCCCCAATGGGTGCCAGTCACTAACTGGCACTTTCAGCTGGCCAATGCTCAAGAGATGTCCTTTGGCAACAAGGACTATGAGCAAGAGGAGTGCTCCTTCTCCGTCGCTAGGGTGGATTCATGGTGGACTCCATTGCCGACCGCATGAGTTACTGGCACTGAGTTCGAGTGGCTGGGTGAGGAGCTCCCTTATTCAGTGACTGGGTTAAGGTCATTAGAGGAACTCCAGCAGTTCATGGCACATGCAGCAGGGATGGAGTTGGTGATGGCTTGGGAGCTGAGAGCGGTAGACACGGAGATGGTGGGGATGCAGATGAGGAGGAGGGTGCTGAGACGCAGCATGACAATCTTGAGTCAGTACCAGGAGGACTGTGAGGAGGCGCTGATGAGACTCCACTTAGACTCAGCACAGAAAGCTACATTCTACCGACGCCTCTTAGCACTTACCAACGCCTCTTAGCTCTTACTGACGCCTCTTAGCGCTTACCGACGCCTTTTAGCGCTTACCGACGCTCCTTAGCGCTTACCGACGCTCCTTAGCGCTTACCGACGCTCCTTAGCGCTTACCGACGCTCCTTAGCGCTTACCTACGCCTCTTAGCGCTTACTGACATTCTCTAGCGCGCTTTGGAGCAGTTTTGCTCTAAGTTCAACATAGGGACTTGAGGAATGAAGTACTAGCCAATGGCTAAAGAAATTAACAAGTGACAGACAGCTTAAAGGCATCATTTTCACGCTTAGCTACTGATC
>QLOM01017686.1:0-14008 GCA_003313785.1 Termitomyces sp. MG148 | reverse complement strand
CGGTCACACTATCTGCCGCGCTCTTCCCGTCCACTCAAGACGGCTTTCGCCGTTCCTCTACGTTGCTGGTGTTTGTTACAGTACAACTTATATCTTAGCAACAAACCTTGACAGTCATCAGGATTGGTTCTCTCTCGCCCTGGGGTCGTCTCCCTGTCATCCCGGCTCCTCGAAATCCCCTAAACCTTCCCTCTCCTCCTCACTCTCTGTTATTAACCCCTTGACAACATGTGTAGAGAACACTCCTTAGTCGACACTTCAAAACGCGTATGGTCACACAACAAGCAGATTGGTTGCGTTGTGTCCAAAAGATAACAGGAGAGAAAGATAAAATCTAGCGTATATCCAGGTAGAAGGGTAGGAGGGTGGTAGGTGTATTCGGGGTCATCGCTGAGACGTTCTCAGTGTTTTCAAGGGTGAGCATTACACACTGGATACCCATCCAACCTATAGTGGACTGTTTTGCCTTACTCTCCAGCTCCAGGTTAAACACCTTCCTAATCACGAATATCTATATCTTATTCTATCCCTATGCGAGTATTGGAGTCTCCATTGAATCAAAAGTGACCCTTGCCAATGAACTTACCCGGTTACCTTCATGACAAAGAAAGTTGAACAGAGGTTGACTAGTCATGGGGCAGAATATCCGATCACGCCATCGAAATCTCCTCTGAACTTTGACATTCCCTTTTCTCTTCCTTCACTTTCCCCTACTGCCATGGTGACGGCACCCCACCACCGGGAGATCCTTCCGGAATCGGCATCCCCACGACCCTTTAAGCACTGCAATAGGGTGTCATAAGCTCTCGGTGTCTTCCCCTCTCGACAGTTCTAGTGCTACGGAGAACGCGGGGTCGAAGCGGGCGGAAATGAGAAGGGGAAGGTAAGAGTTCTGTGATGTGTTTTCGGCTGCTGTTGACTTGATAGTCAGTCCAATATGCTTACATCAGTCGTTAGGAATGTATGAATATAAGGTAGTATCGTTGGGACAATACATTACGCTTGAATCAACCTCTCATACTCGCATCCGCACCCGCAAAGGCTCAGGTGTTCCATTCCCTAAGGCTACAAGAAGGCTCAGTTGTGTTGAAAGTGCGTTGCGATTGTGCTCCGACTGAGCAGGCAATCGAAAAGTCTTTTGCCCTCTGTTTTCACACTTTTTTGCCGTATGTTTTCATATTCGACCTGATGAGCCCCCTCAGTAGTAAGCAGCTTGATGTGTTGCATACCTCTCTAACGCACTGCGGAAGATTCGTGTTGGAACGGAGTTGGACCTGAACCACATCACTTCTTTCGGGGTCCTGGTCGTTTCGTAGACGTTATCAATTTACCAAGGCATCTCAAGGCTGTCACCTGCCTACAGGCAGACACCACTTCTTGTCCTTGATTCTCTCCACCACTCCTCCCTCCTCATCTTCGAATGACCATCCGAAAGCCACCCACCGCCCATGGTGAATGAGAACTGTGATTTAAGCACCTTAGATATGTTGATGTACAGAAAAAAAATAGCAACTGTAGCAGTCTATACCAGATTGGATAACAGTACCAGGGCCGTGGAGGCTGACTATGTGAACTGTCCACGTCCCACAGCGGTACCACTAAAGACCTCGGTATTGATGTGCGCCGCAACGGCCTATATTCAATATGTAGCCAGAACCACGTTCATCTCATCAATTTGCACCAATCATATAATTATGATTACACAAAGGTGTCATAAACTTCAGCAAACATCATCTTACATACATAGAACAAATGCATAATTGCTTGGCGTACCAGCATCTGATGCTCCGTGAATCAGCTAATATTGGTTCAATCACAACATGCACATGGTACGTCGTCCTTATCATAACTTTATCGGCTCATACGGACAAGTCTATTTCCAGGTACTGATTCACTTGGTCACATCGAGGATATTGTTACTATCTCAAGTCGGAACGTTCAACTCTGTAAACACAAGTGGAAATAGACTTGACTCTTTCTGTCTCCTTGACCCAGGTGCTAGAGATTATACTTTCAATGGCCTACCTTTCCGCGTCACTATTAACGCTGTCATTCATCAGTGGAAACTTATATCAGAAAACATCACAACCGATGTGAATGCTAGCACTGATGGAGTATAAATGGTCTACTGACCAGACTGTTTACACGGAGATCTATTCTGCCGGTCAATACTATTGTTGAGTGGAAACTGTTCAGTCAGATGCAAGAATGTGACGATTGAACAGTTCCTCAATATCAGCTTAAGGAGAACCTTACATCACATTTCAGAGGAAATTGACAGAGACATTGTGGATTGGATTTGAGTCGTTTACCACTAGTTGCTTAAACCACTAGTGCGGTGCAATCTCGGGCTGCCGTTTTATTGCTCAAATGCGCAGCTGGGGACAGGTATGACCTGTTCATGTGGTTCTCTGTTAACTTAATCATTCTTCTGAGTTGCCACACGTCGAAGCCTCGCCACTGCAGACCAAGTGCCCGGGCTAACACGCCGATTATGCATACTAAGAAGTTTCAAAACAGCTACAAACCTACAAAACTATCATATAGAAAGTCTCCAGAGCAGTAATTCTACAGCTGCAATGGCTAATCCTCCTCCTGATCTTCCACGTCATCCTGTCCACGACGACACCGGCATTGATGAGTTTGATGTTTGTATTCTTTATGACTCAAATGCCTTTGTTTTACACCGAGCTCTAGGTCTTTATCGCTGGATCCGGCCCTATTGGCGCTCTGTTTGCTCGTCAACTCGTTGACAACGGATATAATGTGAAATCACGCCTTCGACACTCCAGCCACTTCTGACGCTCTGCATAGGTCGTAATGGTTGAAATTGGTGATCAGTGAGTGAGCTCGTAGTAGTATAGATTGGATTGGGCTCAACGTCATTGATAGAGATACGCGTGTTCCTGGTGCTCATAAGAAGAACGAGATCGAGTACCAGAAGGATATTGATCGCTTTGTTCAGTATGTTAAGGCTGCCACTTGAACTCCTGTCCATGTTGAACTCTGGGATAGTGTCATACAAGGCGCTTTATCCACGGTTTCCATCCCTGTCAGCAGTTCCGTGATGCCTACTCTTGATCCATCCGCATGGAAGCCCAAGTGGGTATTATTCTCTTAGGATATCGACAATCATATCCAAACTACTTCAGAGACCCAAATCAGCAGATCATATCTAATGGTCGCAACCCCTTCCAGGAGCAGCACAACAACCTTGGTGCGCAGGCCGTCACCCGTGGAGTCGGGGGCATGACTACTCATTGGTAGGTTAACCCCAGTCGAGTAGAGTTTCTCTCAGTTGACCGATCGTGTCATGTTAGGACTTGTGCCACGCCAGAATTTTTAAAGCGAGATGCCCAGGGCACCGTATTTGAGCGCCCCGTTATCTTTGAAGAGATTCTTGATGACGACGCTGAGTGGGAACTGTTGTACAATGCTGCGCGTTCGATCATTGGTACCTCTGCAGCCGAATATGCGCACTCCATCCGTCACAATATTGTCCTCAAGAAATTGCAGGAGAGCTACCCGGACCGTAGTGTGCAATCGCTCCCTCTGGCCTGTCACCGTCTTGCGGAGGACTCACCGTATGTTCAATGGCACGCTGCCGATAATGTACGCTCTTCCGTACCTTTTCGCAAAAATTTACTCAGCTCCCCTGGAACCAGGTTTTTGCGGACATGTTCGACCCGGCGAGGAAGAGAAAGAGGAACGCTAAGGGTGTGGAACGTGGTACATTCGTCTTGTTGACCAACACGCGCTGTACCAAGCTCCACTGTAATCCCCTCTTGGTCGATCCATCGATCGTATATGTGTGCGTGTCCTCTCATAAATAGGATATATAATCTAACGCTTACACTAGAGAAGTCAGAGATCTCTTAGCGGAACGTCTTGATCCAAATGAATTTTGGCTGGATTGCGCCATCTCAGCAAAGGCAACGAATCCTCTCCAAAAATTGTGCTTGGATCTGACATGGATTGAATAACAGATATTTGTTATTGCTGCAGGCGCGGTAGCTACTCCGCAGGTAAGTGATTATAGCGAGGCTATTGAGGTTCATCAGACCGAGGATACCAGATCTTAGCCAACTCTGGTTTTGGTGGAACCCGAGAGGAATTCGGGAACGAAGAATCTCAGTTGATACCAAACCTCGGCCGTTACATTACAGAACAGCCGTAAGCATCATATAAGGCTTTCGAAAGCTTGGAATTGATCCCCTCTAGCATGACTTTCTGCCAGATTATTCTTCACCAGGTACGTTTTTTCATTCTTTTTAGTTCGCACATCAGGCTAAATCAGCAAGTCCCTGGTCGACGATGTCAAAAACTTTGATGACAAACCTGAATGGTGGAAAGACGCAGTAAACGCACACATGACTGAAAACCCCAATGATCCTGTTCCGATGTAAGTTCTCCACTCCAACGCCTTTTGCCTGCTACTGATGAAATATATAGCCCACTACAAGATGGAGAGCCTCAAGTCACGATCCCTGCTTCATATGAGGTATTCAATATCAATGACCTGAAAGAAGATCCTCTTTCTAATTTCTCATAGCGTCCTTGGCACACTCAAATTCATCGTGATGCATTCAGCTACGGTGAAACTGGGCCCCGAGTTGACTCTCGCGTTGTTGTCGATCTCAGATTCTTTGGAAGGCAGCTCGGAGTTCAAGATAACAGGATTATTTTCGAGAATGACGTCAAGGATGCATATGGAATGCCCCAACCCACTTTTGTCTATGAGCCTACGACCCAGTTTGCGAATGAATGCTCCGACATGATGAGAGAGTATGCCTTACTCTATATTCAACTGTGCAACTCAACATTATATGTTTAGTATGACGGATGTAGCACAAAAGCTGGGAGGCTATCTACCTGGTTCGAACCCTCAATTCATGACGTGAGTGTACAGTCACAGTTCCTTATGCGAGAGTTCACAGGTGCACCCTCCTATAGCCCTGGACTCGCGCTTCACCTTGCCGGAACAACCCGTCTCGGTCGCACAGACGTAGAGGATGAGTTGGAGTCCAGTGTTGCGGATTACAACTCCCAGGTCCGGGGATTCGATAACCTCTACGTTGGCGGCAATGGTCTCATCCCAACTGCTTTTGGAGCCAAGTGAGGCCTACCTACATGTCCTTGTTGACATACTCATTATCTGCAGCCCAACATTGACATCGATGTGCCTCGCGATTCGGGCGGCCTACAAGATTCATCAGGACCTGAGTGCTCAGCGACTTAGGGCTCCTGACCCTGCTGTCCCTCTCACGAGGACTCCGGAGGATTGGGTTGCGTGGACCAACGACCCTACCGATCCCAACTTCCCTGAGCACAAGCGCCTTCGGGCCCCGCATCGTCGGGTCTAGTCCATCGAACGAACTTTCGAATTTTCGAACGATTGATAGTCTATGCCAAACTTGACTTATGGACATTTGTATGTACTTCTATGATGTCGCACCCATTCCACATGTTTCCCTTTTGTGCTTTGCCCTTTTTTTTCCGTGTTGAACGCTTGCTCTTGATTTAGCTTACCGACATGATTCGTACCGGTTCATCATCGTTGGCGTCAACTGTACGAGTTTCCAATGCGATTTCAGTTGTTTTTTGATATAAGTTGACCCCTCCTCAATCTGTAAGCAGAAATGCGTTGGTCGACAGATGCCGCACGTTTGAAGCTCGAGCTCGTGTTGATGAAGAAAGTTGAAGATACATATGAAAGCGAGGCTGATCGACAAGACGCACGGACATCGAACGGTACCCACGACGAAAATCAATTTCCCTTTGATCCTCCGGTATTGGAGAGGTTGAGGACAGATCATTCCTCACTCATCCAAAGGAGTTCAAAGTCAACAGAGGCTTGAGTCGCGTGGTTCAGACAACTCGGGGGTGATATCGTTCTCACATAGGGACTACACTCGTTACATTTCTTGTCAGTCCTCATGGATTCCATGAGCTTGGCACGCTCACCTTCGGTCAAAACTTGCCAATCTCTTCTCGAGGGAACAACCGATGAATTGGCTCTACGGACGAGCGCTTATTGATTCCATGATCTTGGTCTGCAAATCTTCCAGTAAACCATCTATACAAAAACTTGCCAACCCCTCCCTCATCGATCGAACATCCAAGAATGAATGAACGAACGAGTCTCGACGCTCAAGCTTGAGCTCACCTTTGCGCGGTGCTTGAACCCCCACGTCGCTTGCTTACACGCGCACATACTCCGCCCCCGCGTCCCTCCCCTTCTCTCGCCTCCACGAGCTCCAGAACACGCGCTGCCTCGGAGCGCCACGCCGACATTCGGCGTCGTCTTCGTTGTCGACTTGTGAGCCCTGAATCCTGGGTCCTGGGTCCTGGGAGGTATATGTGTACGTGTATGTAAGGAAAAAAAAGTGTAAAGCAACCAACCCATCACTTCTATCAACACACTTAGGTCACCCACGCGTACCCGCGATAGTAGGTGCGAACGAATAATAATAATGAGGTTCGAATCCTAAAATACTAAAATACTAAATCGTTCAATGTTCGACGTAAGAGAAATGGAAAGAGGATTGCTCACGGCATCTGTTTGCATCTTTGGGTTGATAGGTATGTCGTGCGATGTGAGAGCTGGGCGCTGCTGGACATGGACGTGAACCCGTCTTCGTGTTCATTCGGTCGTAGTACATCTATTCTCTTGCATCTTTCGTTGGTTCTCACCCAACCCCACATACTACAAGCCAAAGATAACAGAGACAATCTCAAAACGAAAAAGAAAAAAAAGTACACACACACACCATACTCCTCGGCCTCGGCCTAGCCCCACTCTATACCACCGCAGTCGCAGCCTGCCACTCCATTCCATTCGCAAGCCCAAGCCCAAGCCAAGGCCCAGACGAGTCCCCTCCCCACAAAAGCCCCGAGGAAGGACCAGGCAGGCACAGATGCAGGCGTTCCCTTGCCCACCGACCCCGCGAAGCGCGCTGGGGAAATAGTACGGGCGTCTCTCCCAGCGAAAAAGAAGCCGAAGACGAAGGGGAGGGAAAGAGAAAGAAGCATGTGGCGCATTTTTTCTTTTTATTTGTTTGCTTTGCGTACATGCGAGATGTATACGTACGTACATATAACCATACCCGCACCCGTACCCGCGTTCGCGGGTTCGTTGCGATCCTTGATCGTCGCTGCCGAAGTTGGGGAGGTATCTGTCGACTCTAATTTTATTTTTAGTTTTTTTTTTTGTTGTCGTGGTTGCGTTTTCGTGGAGTGATTTGGAGGTGAGTGGTCTTTGGGTGAGGGGAGGGACAGGGATTGTGGCCGAGTAAGACGTGAAGAAGAGTTGAAGAAACGCAACGCGATGGAGAATGAGGGGATTTCGGTGTTACCCGCGAACCAATCACCGCGTAGTATGCCAAACGCGAAGCTGAGCGCTGCAGTTACAGCAAAGCTTTAGAAGCACTGCGACTAGAGCCAGAGTCTACTCTACGACGTCTCTCCCCTCCAGTCTTTCTTTGTTTAAACTTTTTTTGTTGGTGTTCGAATTTCCTTCCCCCGCAGTCTCTTTTGTGATTTATGCTTCGCTTCGGGTTCCTACTTACGCGATCAAGACGCCGATGCCGGAACACTTTCCCCCTCTTCCCACACTCTGACACCATGGTCAACGTCTAACGTCTAACGTCTAACACCATCGCCATCGCCATCATCATCGTACTGTCCACTGCTCTCGAAAGCTTTTGATGCACACGAGCACACACCGAGGAAGACGTGTCGCGTGCACACTGTGCTGCCCCCTCCCACACTCCCAGCGCAACAAAGCACAGTTTTGACTCTCTGAGCGGGTTTCCGGTATCCTACGTGTTTGCGAGGACCATACCAAGTCATCGACACGCCGGACGCGCAGAGTGCCTGACGACTCTCGGACGAACCGTGGCCCGGAGAATCGACGTGCGAAGTCGGTATGCGTGAGTCTGCCCGGGTAAGCGTTGGGTGGACGGATTGGCCCACTGTTGAACGTAGAAACTTATGGTTACAAGTAGTACACATCGCCTCGCTACGCAAGCGTCAAAATTGATCCCCGCGATACTAGCTAATGCTCGGAGGCTTTTTTTTCTGATGTAAATGAACTCCGCGAATCTACGATGGGGAACAAGGCAAAGAAAAACTCAATCTTCTTTGACGCCCCCGGACTTTTTTTTTCTGGCAAGGGCACCGGTGGGTTGCGAGTAGGGATCCGCAAGCTCCGCCGGCCCTCTGGGTCTCTTTGTATGCAAAGGGGCGGTTTTCAGATTAATAATGGCGGAGATAAGATGAGATCAAGATCTCTCTCGCCGCTTGTGCTGGTGGGTTTCGAGTGGAGTGACGATCCTGCGATCGCCGGCGGCGAGGCTGGGGAATCGTGTGAGGATTGTGGTCTGGAGATTTTGCGCTCCGAGAAGCAAGGCATTGGGTGGAGGAAGGCAACGAAGAAGGCGACGGGGGACAAGGCAGAAATAGGTCTAGTGGCCGGTGGGGAGAGTTTATATTATTTATGGCAGGGCGTGACCTTTTTTGGGGGACGGGGCAGGCACGGGGTGATATAATTATTATATTATTTAGACTTGGCTGCTTGACTGCATTCTCCCAAATGTACCATCGCCACCACGCCTGGCAGCACCACCACCTCTACCCGACCGACGCCTGGCCCGACTACTCCGATCCCCTCTCCCAGCCGCCCCCGCCCCCGTCCTCCGCCCCCTATACACACGACCTCCTTGCGCCCCGCCTCGCCCTCGCAGGCTCCCTCGACCCCGCCACCGGCATCTTCTACAGGTCCCCCGAGCACCCCCGCCTCCGCACCGCCCAGGCGTGCGAGAAGTGCCGCACCCGCAAGGCCAAGTGCAGCGGCGAGCACCCGACGTGCAAGCGCTGCTCCACGCGGGGGCTCGTCTGCGAGTACGCCAAGGAGGGGCGTGTGCGCGGGCCCAACAAGCCCAAGGCGAAGCACGCGGAGAGCGCCAAAAAGACAGGCGAGACATCGACACCCGCCAACAACGCCGAGATGCCCGACGTCCTCCTCGCGCCACGAGAGCTGCAGCGCCGGCCCGTCCGCCCGCGCCCCCAGCAGCTGCGCCTCGACCAGGTGGCGCGCCAGCCGCACACGCCACACTCGCCTGGCCCCTTTCCCGCCCTCTACCCCGCCACAGACTGCGAGCCCAGCCCCACCGGCAGACGCAGCTGCAGTCTCAGCGAGAGCGGCGGCAGCGTGTACGTCCTTCCTTCTTTCTTTCTTTTTTATCCTCACCGCTCCCCAGTCCCTCCTCGGCCGTCTCGGCCACCTTTGATCTCTCGCCCTCCCAGTCCACAGCGCCCCGCTATCCCGCCGGCACGCACATCCACCAGCTCACCCACGAACAACAACAGCGCCTCCTCGCGTCCGATCTTCCCACAGGCCACTTTGAGCCGCTCGAGCACCACGCCCCACACCCACAGGACTTTGACCACCATGCGCAGTACCACGCCATCAAGCAAGAACACGACGCGCGCTTTGCAGTAGAGCCGTCGTTCCCCGTTATCCACGCCCAGCAGCACCAGCAGCACCAACAGTACATCCCCGTCGAGTACCACGCCTGGGCGGGCTTCGACGCACAGGGACGGCCGTACCAAAGCGTCGGCGGAGCTGCGCACCACGCGCACGGGTATACCCACCACCACGCGCAAGAGTTCCGCTCGTGACAACCACCGTAGTTCCTTCCTTCCTTTTTCCCCTTTCTTGGCAGGACCTTGGCCCCCTCTGGCACTGGCACTCACATACACACAGACCACATTTCCCCTCGGCATCACAGAGTTCTCCCCGCTCGTATCCGTATCGTACAACTTCGTTTATCTCACCGTACTTACCACTCGCCCCCTCGTAGAGTACCGTACACAGACCACAGACCACAGACACTCAGCGCGCGTACACGTAACGCATCCGTATAGATGTAACATAAGACACTTTTTTTTCACATGGACCCGGACCCCCCCCTTGCGTCTTTCGAGATTTATTTTCTCTCTCTCTCCGCTTTTTACATAACATGAACCGGCTTTTTCTCACTCTTTCTTTCTCGTCGGCACACCTCCAGCGCGCCTCATAATTTGCTTTGCTTTGCTTAACATTCATATTTTTCTCTATCTCGTCTCTCTCGAGAATCCGACTGTGGTTATAGTGGTATTGATATCGATTATCAGCTGATAGCTGAGAATATCATTTACGCTTTGATATCGTAATGTGTTCGCACCGTGCGGTCTAGGCGAGGGCGATGTGAAGGAGTGGAGTGGGTCAAGGGCAGGAGGCAGGCAGGGGCAAGGAACAGGGCAGGGCAGGGCAGTGTGCGCGAGGCGAGCGTGAGGCGCGCGAAAAAAGGGCAGGAGAACTTTCGATTGGAATATCATTTTCTTTATAAAGAATTAAAATTATATATCGACAACCCGTGTGCGTAGGGCCTCTTCTGCGGCGTGAGGGGAGGGATCCTGCTGGAGTTTTTGTGATGGATTGGCACATGGTCAGTGGTGGATTGTTGTGCAGTGGTGGTTTTATGACCAGGCAGGAGGGCACGAGCACGAGTATGGTCTTTTGTCATTTGTGTCCGTGCCTGGGGAGGACGATCAGTGTTAATGATCGATGATCCTCAGAGGTATTACGAGTCGCGAGGGTCCCTGCGAATCACGAATGACCAGACACCCATCATTCAACGTTCAACTCTGGCGTCGAGTCCCATCAGCAGCCAAATGCACGCGTAGGATCAGACACAGACACATACACACAGAGCGCGAAAGCGAAATAACGAATATCAATATCAACCACGATATCAGCAACACCGCACGTCGTGCGGCAAGTACCCGGGGCTACACACCACCCACCGCACGCGTCCAACGGACCAGCCTGAGCTTGATGCGATCGTGGGGCCTGGCGTGACCGGGAGAGGTACACACGCATGACGCATGACGCCATTTGTACGTGTACATGTACATGTACAAATAAATAAATAACACCAGACAAGATAGATGGATAGGTAGACAGATAGACAGAGAGGGGGCCCGACACGTCCACCACCACTGCACCACAGAAGTAGAAAGAGGGGGCGGTGCGTGGCGCGCGGACGATGTGCTCCCTGCGCTGTCTCCTCAGATCAGTCGTGAGACGCTTGATCGAGTCGTCTATTTCAGCTCGGAGAGCGATCTAGCGTGGTGTGGGGTGGCGAAGTTTGAAGTGTGAGATTTGATGTTCGATGTTCGATGTCAGGCGTTTAGCTGTGGGATTGATTGATCATGTGCGCACGTACGCCGCACGCCGCACGCCGACAGGCAGGCACGATGGCGGTGTATTCGGTGTATTCGGTGTATTCGGCGTCTTCGGTCTTCGGTGTATCCAGCGTACACCGTCTGAGAGAGGATTCGCTTTACATACTCCCTTGTGCAGAGTTCAATATGATTGCGACCAAAAAAGGACAAAAACGAGGGAAAAAGGAGACATGAGTTTACAGTAAGGCATGATGCATGAGGCATGAGCATGAGGCCAAAAGCATAAATCCCGATTTCGATGGGAAGGCGAGGGGGGGGGTGTCGATGTCATCGATGCATCTCGTCATGCGTGGATTGCATATGGGATTGGCTCAGAAGAATTTAAGCTTTAAACTGGGAGAATTTGGATTTTGGATTTTGGAGTTTGGACTTCTGGGGAATGATGTATTGCATCGCATCGCATGGAGAGCGTTGATGAAAGAGGGGGTAGAATGAGAGCGAGAACAAGGACGAGGACGAGAAATGAAAAAGGGGCAACATGTGCGTGTGTTCGTCCTCATCATGACGTATACCAGCGGACGACTGACACGACTCCCACGTGGATAGGAAGACGAAAAAGCACACGAAAAAGGTCCAGGAGGCTGAAAAAGGGGACAAACGAAGACCAGGAAGAAGAAGAAAGACACCGGGGTACGAAAGAGGAGGGCGGCGCGTGTGGTGGCGCTGAGAATCTTGTTTTCCCTGGTGCGAAAGAGGTGTTTGGGGGACGGGAGAGGGGATCTTGTGATTATGTACTTGTACCGCCATGGGGAAAATAGGTTGTCTGACGAACGAGCGAGCAAGCGATCGGGTCGGCGTTCGATGTGTATGTGTTTTTTGTTCGTCCTTCTTTTTTTTATTCGCTTGTCTTGGTCAGGAGCCGACGCGCTAAGGCGTTTTTTTTTTTGCACGCTTACCAGAGTTAACTAGGATTTAGTTCTAGCGCCTTTTCGAATGACAGTAATCGACAGGCGTCAACCGGTTGGTTAATCGGCCGGTTAGTCACTAGTCAACCGTCAGGTGGGTCCGGTACTAGGCCCCCCTAAGTATTGGCGTTTGGCGTTTGGCGTTTTGGATGTGTGGTTCAGATCCGGGGGGAGTGGAGAGGTGTAATTGGAGTTATTTTGTGCAATAATGGTAATTTCTTTCCTTTTCTCTCGCAGAGGGTGCAGTCATACATCCTAATAGGTCACTTATAAGACATTGTATTGTGTTGGAGTTGGGTGAACGCACAGCTCACCTCGAAGAAGACTTTTGAACTCGATGTACAGAGGCAGAGACTGTGAAGACAAGGGATATGTACAAGGAGCAGCGCTGATGTAAATCTTGGGGGCGGAACCTATCAGATCGACTCGTGCTTCTGTGATAGCAGGGTCATAAGCCATCGCGGGACTTACGCACGAATGAGATCGTTGGTCAAGTTGGTGCAGGTATCGTTCGAGTCGGGTCCGATGCGAGCGTTCGTTGACGCCCGTTATGGGTTGACGAACAGGGCGCTTCGCGCGTCAAGTCCTCTAGGAGAGTTGGTCATGGCAAGAATGGAATCGTTAGGATAACAGACAGATATGACGCTTTTGACTCTGCATATCGTCATTTATCGTCGGAAAGCTACATATCCACGGGGCGAAGAGCGAGGATTGGACGTTGAATGTTGAAGCTCAAAGCTTGGAGACTCGTGAGCTCGATGCCCAAGCTGCGACAGGTTCCCAATCTTGAAGCTTGATCGATGAAGCTCTGAAATTTGTAGAGCTTTACCCGCGGAGGATAGAATCGATGCGACGCGGGGGTTTACACCCCTGGAAAAGAGGACTTTGGGCTCTTTGTGATCGAAAAGCGTAGCTTAGCAAAAAGTGTGAATATTAAGATTTCTGGCATCTGTATCTTACCGTTTGCTTTTCGAATATGCTGCACCATTGTCAGTCGTTGTTGACACGGTGCGTCATTTTCTTTTCTATTTATTTATTTATTTATTTATTTCCCAAGGGACGACAATCAATCTTTCTTCTTCGGGTCTTTTTTTTTTTTTTTTTTTTAAGATTGTTTATACACCGGATGTCGAGACATATCTATGTAGCGTGAAATTTTACAAAGAGAGGATGAGCAAGTACAACATGGCAGGAAGATCATCCGCTGGGCACAACCGTTCTAGTCTGTTCGTACAGCATTTACTTCACAAGAAGCACTGGACTACAGCCTTGTCTTCCCAGCTTGGAACTGCCGCCTGTGATATCATTGACGCGTCACGATAACCAAGGCAGTTCTACACCGATCTCTTTGAGGCCTTAGATCCCAGCCTGCGGTGCTGATACACACTCTTGATCATTTCTTTCTCGTCTTAGTATTTTAGTCTCTTACCTGACAGCGTACCACCAAATAACAGCATTATCCCAGGGGACGTCCTCGATCTGTACCCGCTCCTGTTCCCGCGAACCACAAAAGCGACTCGTAACCCACTTCCAGACCATGTCGTTCTCTTCCCTGATGCGCTTTGCCACGTCTCGTAATGCATGCCACCTCAATTCTAAAGTAAAACATAACCTTGTTCGTTTACTGCATCCACTAACGTCACACTCGGCGACTAAACCTATTTCTACCCCTGCTCCGGTCTGGGCATCTCGTCTTCTTCGATTTCATCATGGTCTCGATCATCTCGTTTCTTCAGGGTGCTTACGCACGTGTGCGATTGGGTATCTCGTATACGTGTTAGCAACCATATCAGAGCAACTATATCACACAAAGA
>QLOM01017684.1:6940-36310 GCA_003313785.1 Termitomyces sp. MG148 | reverse complement strand
TAACAAACTAGGTCTCTGGGACCCTGTCCGGAATCTCTCTCAACTAGCGACCGCCCAACGCATTACCTTTCACAGTAGCTAGGTACAGTTTACCCTTGACAGTACTTAGCAGCTTTTGGGCGTCATCAGCATGCCTCTTGTTGAGGCAGCAGCTGGAGATGCCGCTATTAAATGACAACAAGGTGAGACAGAGCAAGTCACATGCGCAACAAGACAAAGGAAAAGGAAGGGCAATTGAGCCCATCCACGGCTAGGACGTGCTCCTGGCCAAGTTATTGCAGCGTCTGGAGAACAACAGATACAATGTACTTGCCAACACATCATTCCTCCATGATGTGGAGGCTCTACTCCTCATGAATCAAATGATTGATGACTTAGAACATGTGCACGCACAGCACACCACAGACCTTCTTGCTATTTCCGCCACTTGTAAGTGGCAAGCTTCTTCACTGAGTCAGGATACCAACTCTAGTAAGAGGGCACATCGGCAAGAAGTGGCAGATGTGCCCTTTTGCTTGACAACGTCGAGCGTCCCCACATCTGGCCAGGAGTCTGGCCTGGGACGAGACATTGTCCCCTATGACAATGTTGTTGCCCCAGCTGGCCCTCAGCTGCTCGAGCACCTAGCGTCAGGTGTATCTGAGGTCGCATCATTGCGACCTGATTCCGTGAGTTCAACCACATATCCTGAAGAGCAGGTATCAGTCAGGGGAGGAGTTTCCCTCAAAGAGGCCAGGCCTATGGTGCCCTGGCATGATTGATGGGGCAAGCAAAAGAATGACAGAGAGGTCCAAATTATTACTTTTGCTGCTGACGCACCGAAAGGCACACCATGGAGCACTCTCCTGTTCTTACCTGCAGCGCTCGTAGGGGGACACTTGCCAGTGTTGCCACAAGGAGCATGGGCAATGGACCCATGAAACAATGATACATTGTGAGGAAGATTGCCCTCACCTCCATCCAACGCGAGCTCCTATGATGAGCCCAAGATGGCTCATATGGAGTTGCCTGTGCCAGGGAAAATGACAGTACAGCACCATAATCACATGCAGTGCAACCAGGGCTGGTAGGACAAGATAGACCGCTGGCAGAAGCACTGAGACCAAATTGAGGCTGTGCACCTTGAAGAATTGAGCAGGAGGATTCCCAATGCCATTGGAGTCCTTATTTATAAGGACAAGACAGTTGAGCATCAGAATTTGTTCTTTGGAGCGGGCCTGGTGCCACACTTTTATTGGTCTGGCATGACCAACACAATTTTTGTTGAGATGGATGCCCATGCAGCCTTGGCCCATGAGAATGCCAAGCCAGGCAATGTTGCCTAAGCCCCTCATAACAAAGTTTACAAGGTGGCCCCTAGGGCTTTCCCCACTAATCCTTGGAAGCTGCAAAAGCTCCACACCCTTGTGAACAACCCATTCACCTCATTGCAGGAGCACCAAACCAGCTACCTCCTGCTCAATGAGCTCAAGCAAGTGGCACTTAATTGCTACTCCACAGCCCGGGACCAAACCATGTCCCTGCTACTGGATGATCCCCAGTACGCCACCATTGCCGTGCCCTTTGCAAGCGCAGAAGAGCGGGAATCCATCCCACAACTTATTGTGCCTTTGTGGTTCTATCGCCGCAAGAATACGGGTAGGATTGCCTTTGTCGGCATGAACACTCCCAATTCAAAGCAACCATTTGCTTTGGACTACTTGGGCTCATACGCCCTACTGTATGGGCGTCCTGGAACGCCCAATGTGTGGACTAGCTTGGTAATCGACCGTGCCATGCGCATTCACGAGTGCAGCCTCTTTGGCTTTGCCCTGGCATGAGCATTGTGCTCTAGCCAACTGTCAAAAATGACGGTCCACCATCATCTGGCATACATCTTTGCACAGCCAGAACTGTACTGCAAGGCAATTGCGGAATGCAAGAAGGTCATGGAGCGAACATTTGAGCCCTTCTCTTCTGAAGACCCTGACATGGAGACTCATCAGGTCAACATACCCAAGGAGTCTGCCTTGCTCTTCACTACTGCGGATGCGCTATGCGTTCTCATACACAACCATGTGCCAGTCAGCTGGGTGTATCACATGGCTGCCACCATGTACAATGCTTGGTGCCACCGCCTCGACGCAATAGGGACTCTTCCATTGATTGCAGAGTGGGATGGGTGGTGCAATGCCACTGACAGAGACCATTATTGGTTGATGCTGCAGCAGCAGGACAACTGCCGTGTCTACCATGATGCATTTTGCAATGGAATGTACCTCAGCATTGGGCAAGACCCTCATGCACGTGATCTATGGACGCACAATTACTCAGTGGAGGTGGTACCTCTCAGCAGCCTGGAGGAAGCCCCAAGGTACCTCTACGTCAACTATTTACTGACGTTGTTGCCCCTCTGGGACTACAAGGACTCTTCACTTTGAGCAGGACCCTCAGGGACTCAGCCCAAGCCTGCTGCTGAGGAGGAACTCCTTGACTATGACATGAACAATGAGATGGCCAATCCCTTTCAAGCAGCAAAGAGCTCGCCAATTGCTCCTGTCCCCAACCTACCAACGGCATAACCATTGCTGTGTGTAGACCGCAGTGTGGTTTAATTGGGGGGTGTGTAGTGGAGTAGTGCCTTGGGCACCTCTGTTATTATTATTATTGTTAATATTATTAATTATATTATTTTCATACACATTACGTACAGTACAGCTGATATAATCAGCTTATTTTTGTTTTAGAACTACATTGACAATAGACCAAGACTGGTCTGATCCAGTGAAGTCTGAACTCTAAGCTAATAAAACCGTAACTTCCGTTACATTGCTCTAGGAACTTGGCTTGGTATACTACCTCATACCACCTGGCAATTTCCAGGTCTATTTCTCATTTGATAGAAAGTTCTAATCCATTAAATAGCTTAACAATTCTTTCACGCTTGCTGATAAATCCAACATAGATAAACAGTTCTTCTAGTTTTGCAATGTATTCTCATACTGAGAGTTGTCTGCCTTGTTCAAAGTCATGCAGTTTGTTTTGTTGCCAGTTATGGAAGTCAACTGGGAAGCATCTATTAAACAAGGCTTTGAAGAATTCTTCCAGGTTCCACCTGTTGGATCTTTGTAGTACTTCTTGTGAGTAAAAAACCCAGGCCCTTTTCATGAGGAAACTAGATACCACAGTGATTGTGGCATTGGTGTTTGACATTGCCATCCATCAGGTAGGTTGAATACTGATTCATGAATTGCATAAACTTCTGGATATCAGGGCTCCCATTGTATTTCTCTGGAGGAATTGGTTTCACAGAAGAAATTCTCATTTCCTTGGTTTGTCAATGCTTGTTTTTTTTTGTCCTTTTTAGATTTATTCTGCTTAGTCTTATTGGTTGGTTCATGTTTTTGTTCTTTTTGTTGGACAACATAGGATTTGTTGGATGATTGATCCTCTGAGTCTGATTCCTTTTCCCTGGTTTCTTTAGGCTCATAGCAGTCTTCTTCAGAGAAAGACTCTGTTGAACACTCTGATTTGGATGAGTTGTCATGGTTTTTTCTAATATTATTGAATAGTTTTCCTAATGCACTTTTCTGAGGGATTTGGCATAGAGGTCAAAGTGCTCCACTCCCTTTTTCTTCTAATATTCTATGATGCTTTGACCAATTACAGTGATTAAGTATGCTTCCTATTTGGTTATTGAGCAAGGATGAGCTATAGGCTTGTTTCTTAAGGAATTGATGCCTTTCTTTGTGGTCATCTTCTTTGGTTTGGTTATCTGATCTATCTCCCCAGTCAGAGTCTGGCTCAGGATTTCTTTTCTTCAATTGTTCAAACAACTCAGTTTGTGTTTCAGGGTTTAGTGTAGTGGAGTGGTGCCTCTTGCACCATGATGGACATTATTTATTCAATTTTATTTATTATTATTATTACTTTTAATTACATATACATAGATATACAGCTGAGCTAATCAGCTTATTCTTTGTTTACACTACATAGTCAATAGACCAGACTGGTCTGATTCTGTGTAGTGTGATTTATAAGCTCCACAACTCATAACTTTCTTACATTTAGTTCCTCATTGGGGATGTGAGCCTCTTCCCAGTTGCCAGGGTCTATTCTTTTCCCTTTTCTCAGGCATGTTACTGTGCTATATATCTACTCCAGCCTCATTTGGTCAGGTACTAGTTATCTTATTGATTCCATTGTCTATCCTAGACCATTGTTCCTGCATTATTGTGCACCAGGCTAAGGCCACTGTGCAGGCCTGCTTGTGACTGAGTCCTCTATCTCAGATTCCAATATCTTCTGTTCTCCTTGTCTGCTTATTAGGCAGATTGGGTAACAGTGTGTGTCTGATCTTGGTCTTGAGTCTAAACACCTCAGATTTTGATGCAGATTGCTGTCTGCAATGACAAGGAGCATCAGCCTCCTTATTCTGGTGTAACTCCTCACTGGACTGATCCATGGGGGGTCTTGGCTCCTTAAGCATTGGTGGAGGACCACTTTGGCTTTGGCTGAACTGGTGACAAGCCTTGAGCTTGCTGTTAGTAGCCTGAGAGTCCACATGTGTGATCCCATTGGATTCATGCACGTTGCTCTCTAATACTGGCAGTACCTCTGGGATAGGCATCATCAGGACTTGGTTGTGGGTAGGGTATCTGTGTAGCATAGAATTAGCAGACATGGTGTCAGAGGTGACTCATAGTGGAGTGTGCTGTTGGTTGATCAGACCTAAGGGATAGCTGCCGAGCGTGAGTCAGGAAGCACCAGTTTACTAGAGAGTAATAGGACTTTTTGAAGTTCAAAATATGTAGCGCAAGATTGCTGAATTAAGCAAGTGTCATGTTACACAGAGTCAGAGTCTCTCGATAGAACTGGAGTAAGTCCTGTAATTTGAGAAGAATGTTCTATGCTATGACATTGGAGTATTTTCTAAGTATTATGTAAGGACCGTGTGTTAAAAAGAAAAGAGAAAGTAACAGAGTAACAAGGTGTCATATATCATGGAAAACTCCTACACATGCCATTTCTTCCCATGTTTCTGAAATCTGATCACTTCAACAATGCCACAAATGGATCAGGACTCTTATTCTTCACAGGGCTACAGTGATATGCTTGAATACAATATAGGGGTGTATAACAATGGTGTCAAAGGTTGGTGCAGTGAGAGGTGCATAGTGTACATTATGTAATTATATAAACTACGTTGTGCCACCATTTTCAGCTATAATTCCAGTCTTTTTGTTGCATTTGTCTTTTATTGGTCAGCATTTCCATGTCCATGGCCCTCTTTTTTGTCCTCTACAGTCAGCTCTCAAGTCCCTATCCTTGACAGATTATGAGCTCTGCCCGTACATTGACTCAAATCAGTTTCTATCCTTTGTTTAAAATTTTTGCTATCCCTTCCACTGACTATGGCACTTTCCCACTATGAGATGCTTTGCATGTTCAACTCAGACAACAAGTTCAACAGCTCAAATTATGATGCTTGGGTTACAGAGCTTGAGATGACATTTATTGGACATGATATTCTGGCACACATCAAGAGTGAGACTTCCTGCCCCAATGATTCTTCTGGTGCTGCTATTTGGCACAAGGATGATCAGTCAGCTTGTGCCACCCTTTACAAAACCATCTCCTCCACTGACATCATCCATGCTCATTTCAAGAACACCACTCCTGCTCAAACTGCCAATGGTCTGGACCACTCTCAAGAATGAATTCTAGAAGGACACCCATGCAAAGCACTTCGAACTCAAATGACGTCTTTATAATTGTAGAGTAATACTAATTCAAAGTATAATTAGCCTTAGTGCTCAACACGATAGTGTATAAATGACTGTATTAACCTGTAGAGTAATACAAAGTATAATTAGCTACAGGAACAAATGAGTATAGGAGTAATTGAATGAATAAGTAGGCTACACACCCTTAGTGCTCGATACAACAGTGTGCAAATGACTAAGGGTGTGTTTTGTGTACTAAAGATTTTGTGCAATCAAAATAAGGTTTGATCTACAGTAACAAAAAGAAAATATATGTAGTTCAACAAACAAATCAAGAAGTGAATAATATTGTAACTGGCCTTGCATCAACGTAGTCATGCCTCAATACTCCCCCTGACAAGTTGGATGCCATGGCTCAAAGACCCAATAAACCAACAAGGTGTTTGTGAGTGACGCGTATGAGGGGCTTAGTGAACATGTTGGTGATATTTTTGGTGAATGGGATATGGGTGAGGGTAATGTCTCCATTATGGATGCACTTGCATATGTAATGGTACTTGATATTGATGTGCTTGGCACATGAGTGGCCCTTTGTAGATTCGGCTAATGCGATTGAGGATTCATTATTGACATGGATGTTCACTGGGAGCTGCTGAGGGACGTTGATTTTGGTCAGAAAGTTGTGCATCCAGAGGGCTTGTTGTGTGGTGTGCATGGCAGCAATATATTCAGCCTCAGTAGTGCTTAACATTACCATTGCTTGCCTCTTTGAGCTTCAAGATACTGCTCCACTGGCCATCATAAACACATAACAATCTGTTGATCTCCTTGTGTCTAAGCCTCCTCCAAAGTCCACGTCCGCATATCCAATTGGTTTTGCATTTGTGTTGTTGGATCTTGAGTAAGTGATTTTGTAGTCAAGAGTTCCTTTCACATACCCCAGGACATACTGTAGTGCATTCCAGTGGGCCGGTCCCAGGCTCAATTGGAACCTAGCGAGTAGTCCAATGACATATGATATATCTGGGCATATGGCAACCTGAGCCCACATAAATGAGCCCAGTAGTTTTTGGTACAGCTTGTCGGCCATGAATTTGAGTTCAGTCTTGGTTTTTGGTGACATAGATGTCGTGAGTTGGATACCTGGAGGCAACAGTATGGCATGTGGATTACACTTCAACATGCTGAACCATTCAAGTACGCATTTGAGGTAGGCTTTTTGGGATAATGTTATTGCACCAGTATCTGGATATCATTTGATAGCCATGCCAACAATGTATGACAGGGTACCCAGATCTTTAATGTTGTAAATGGCGGATAACTCAGCTTTTGCTTGCTCAGCTCTTTGTGGGGTAGTTGAGACATCAAAAACGTTGTTGTTGAATGTGTTGGTAATTGTGTGTTTCCCCTAGCACGCACGCAAGTGTCCATGCAGGATGTATGGTAGCCAAGGTTTCCATATGCCCTATCTAGCATCCAGAACCAATTACGTCCACCCTGCATCAGTCCATACAGGGTCTTCCTGAGCTCAATAACTTTTCCCTCTCCCTCTGAAAAACTCTGTGAGACCTTCATGTATACCTGAAAGTCAGGAACACTGTTTAAGTACGCAGATACAAAGTCTACTTGTCAAATATGCCAGTCCATCTGTACTGCCACAGCTGCCGATATGTGTATCAATTCCAGCCTGGCCACCACCACATACGTCTCTTCATAGTCCTCCTCCACAACCTGTGAATAGCCCTTTGCTACCAGCCTGGCCTTCTGCCTTACAATGTTGCCCTCCATGTAGTATTTCACTGTTGTAGTACTTGGTTAGAGTATTACAGATAGTTCTGGGGCTTTCTTGAAGTCTTAGAAAGTTACTGCAAATCCACACTATTGCTTGATGATAAACTTGGTGTTTTGAGGGTTACTTTTCAAAATATATAATACTTTGAAAGGTAGAGGTTCTCAACAAACTCCAGCCTAAGTGATTCACTCCCTGGGAACCACCGAGCCTTTGCCTATCAATAGCCTCTGAGGTTTTTAACAAACTCTAGCCTAAGTGATTCACTCCCTGGGAACCACTGAGCCTTTGCCTATTAATTGCCTGATTATTCTCTAATTTACCTAGCCTATTTATACTTTTCCTACAGTGCACAGACCACCTTGTCACCTGACTACCAAGCCCATTTGTCAACCCATTATTTGAATTGTTCTTCCTATTTTGGGTGCCATCATTCATCTTCTACCATTCTATTCCTACTTCCACTGATCCTATTTGCTTCCACTATTCCATTCCTACTTCCACTGATCCTATTTGCTTCCACTATTTCTTTTTTGGCCATTGTCTTGGTGCCACCAGTCAGTTCCAGAAACCATCATTCTTCTTTGCTATTCTTAGCTTTTCCTTCCCCATTTGCCTCTGCCCCATTTGCTCCTGCCCCTTTTGTCTGACTTCCATTCATAAATTTTCTTTTTCCCCTTTTATTCCTTCCCTGCATTCCATGCTTCTTCCTTCTTCCTTCATTTAGCCATGCCAAATTAGGTAGTAGTAGATCTGCTTCTTTGATACAGATCATCACAATCTGATCCCAATTTTGTTGCCTCTGCCAGCCCTCATGCTTCCCCTCTCCATTACAGTGACTGACTATTATTGATTTGATGATTCTGAGCTGATCCCTTGTCCTTCTGCTGTACTTCCTGTGTATTTATTGGAGTGTTTTTGGAAATATACTTTTGTAGAGACTGCTACCAGGAGGCTTACAGTTTTCAGCCTGTATATTAAATGTTTATTTTGACTTCTGGTGCATGTTCTGTCTCTGAATGCTGTACAGCATTGTATCACTGTGTATACCCAACAACACCCAATGGCCTTCTTCTCCTCTGGCACATCTTTCACATCCACCATGTGGAACACACCTCATTCCTTCATAACCTGTAGTTCCTCATCCATTGCAGGTTTTCATAAGTCTGGTCTGTGCATGGCTTCATCAAATGTTCTTGGGACAAAAAATTTGTCATTTGGGTCATAGGCATCGTCAAGAAGAGCTAGGAAGGCGAAGGTATCCTGGGCACAATATGTCGTCATGCGGTTAGTTGTCTGTTCATGGATGCGTTCAGATCTTTGTAGTTGGGCAGGTTGGGGAGGTAGTTCTTGAGGCTCAGTGTCTGGGTTAGCTTGGACAGGTGGCGGTGTTGTAGTTGTGGCTTGGGCGCCAATCTCAGGGTCTGTCTTGAGATCTGGCATAGCCATAGTAGGCCTTATATGAAGTGGTGCATGTGTATTCTTGGAGCAGTTGGCTGGCAGGGAGTAAGTAGTCCGGGATTGCAGATCTGAGGGGCAGGATCGGCTAAGGCAAGTAGGTTGTTGTCATTCTTGAATGTGGTAAGCAGTTTATACCCTGTGCCCTCATCAAAGATCACATCATAAGATGTGATGATGGTTCTGGTTGCACAGTCAAACAACTTGTAACCACCGACTGAGTAATCCACCAGGATGCATTTGACTGACCTCACATCCAATTTTGACTTTACCAGCTCCTCCAGGACCTTGGCAAAGGCAACACACCCAAATGGTCAAAGATGAGCCACATTTTGTCTTCTGCGGCTCTATGCTTCTTCAGGGACTTTGTCAGGTTGGCGTGCAGAGGAGAAATGGTTGCGTGTGTACACCTGGGTTGCTGCAGCCTCTGCCCACAAGTCCTTGGATAGGCTGCTTTCAGCCAACATACAACATACACCTTCAATCACCGTGTGTATTGAGTGCTCAGTGAGGCTATTCTGAGCATGGGCGTATGATGTAGTAATGTTGAGTATTATCCCATGCTTTCCACAGTATTCTTGCCACAACTTGTTTATTCATTCTTGTCCCGCATCTACTCGGATTACCAGCAGCTTCTGACCTGTCTGCTGTTCAGACCCTGCATGGTATAGTACTAGGGCCTTTAGGGTAGTGGAGGCATCCTTCCTAGACAGGAAATACGCTGCTAGATAGGAGGTATAGCTGTCAACAACAATCATCATGTGGGTGGCACTGCCTATGGATTGTGTTGTAGCAGGGCTCCATAAGTCTAGGTAGATACATTCATTTGAGGCTTTTTTGTGTTTGTGCATGCTATCATAGGGCCAGGCTACATGTTTCCTGTACATACAGTTCTTGCATAGGCCTTTTACCTCTAGATCTTCCTTGACTCTGATGGCGTTGATAAGACTCTGGCAGAGCTCAGCGCACCAGTGCTATTTTTAGCAACTTATGTTTTGCAGCTAGCAGGGATCAAACTCAGGCTACAAGACGCAATGTGCAGGATTACGGGACTTAGCGACCACATGACTTGGTGATCACCTGCTACTCATCTAACTCCAGTCTGGCCCCCTTCAAATCTCCAATCAGTGATAACTGACGCCAGAGCCTTTAGCAACACCTATCAAAATCCAGTGCTTCTCAAAGATCCGATGACAGATCACTTTAGCGATGCTTAGCAACTTACACGAGACAGGTCCACATGATAGTTTCAGATATTAGCAACGCTTACAGTTGATCCAATGCTTAGTGACTTACGCAAGACAGGACCACGTGAGGATATCAGGCCTTAGCGACGGCCCCCATGCATTTGGCCTCTTTCACTACTGCAATGATGAGCTAAAGCTTGCCGACTTGACAGACAACGTCGCCTAGCAACTTTCATGTGCTCTTACACTTGGCTCCATTTTGATTGATTAATTAGTGACTTTTTAGTTTAATTACCATGGCGGCCTAGCACCTATAAATACTGTACATATTTTGTCTTAGCCATCATTGAATTGTATGCCCCACAGTTCAGATCACATTTCAGTGCATTCTAAGTCCTCAGAGTCGCTAAGTGAATCAGCCTTGCTGACTTCACCTTGCCCACTTTGACTACCGACTTTCGTATTATGGTGCTATATGGGCACATTGTCGCCAACATTTACATTGCTAGAGTCCTTGCCGACTTATAGCATCCTAGTGCTTTGAAGGCTTTTGGCTTAGATAGCTAAGCAACCGGTTTATTTCTCTAAGTTCATATCACACTAAAAAGACTAGGCCTCTGGGACCCTGCCCGGGACTCTCTCAAAAACACTAGCGACCACCTGACACTACTTATTCATGAGGTGCTAAGTTTACCATCTACCGGGACAGTGCTTAGTGACTTTCAAACGTCATCACCGTCAACTAGCCCCTTTTGTACTAGTTGCCTGATACTGTCGACACTTGCATGTGAGAACCACCTGTGCCAGCCATCAAGATCAACAGGTTTGTCAAGGGATGATGCCACCATGGCCCTAACTGGTAGTGTGTAGTCCGCATTAAGGACTTTCAGTATGTACATGCCACCAGCACCTTGTCTAGTGAGTACTTCCTTCCCATCAGGGTCGGAGAATGCTACCTTCTCCTTGGCAAACATAACTGTAAATCCTGCCTTATCAAAACGTTCAATGGATATAAGGTTTGCAAATAGGTCTTGTATGTGTAGGGCATTGTGGAACACAAGCTCTAGGGCACCCTGACTGGTCTAGATTCTTTTTCTGACTGTTCCCTGTCCTATAATATGGAAAGTACCATCCTGCGTTGCAGCTCTGCTTCTCTTGGCTGTGTAAGTTCTGTATATTCTGCAAAGTCCTCATGTCTGACAAAGCAGTGAGCACTAGCGCCTGAATTAGCAAAGGTTGGGATAGGAGTGTTGATCTGGAGTGTGTAGGGATTCAGTGGGTTTGTCTCAATAGCGTTTGAGCCAGTTTTGCAGAGTATAACTTGCACAGCTAGAGCATACATGATCTGTGGTGTGTTATCTATAGCAATTGTAATTGCTAAGTTGGCTGTGGGTACGTTTTTGGCATTAGTGTTTTGATTTGCAAGTGTGGCTAGTGCACTGTCCCTCCTTCCCTTCATCTTTCCAATAACAGTTCTCCTGCAAGTGTTCCATGCGTCTACAGTTAGGATTGGTACAGACAAGTTTGAGTCTCTGAAGTTTTGTGGAGGCTGCAAGTGCTGTGACTGAGGAGTTTGTCTGTTTTTGAGCCTTTAAGTATTCCCAATGTATGGTGAGTCCAGCAATCAGATCATTTGACGTTTTTGTAGTGTACTAACTAGCGACAACGACATTCCAGGATTTGAGTAAGAAATTCATAACTATTGTCCTGAATGTGGCATCGCTGATTGTTGCACCTTTTTTGGTTGCCTCCTTCCATTTGGTATGCAGATCTCTGATGTGAGTCGGAAAATCTCCTCCATCAGCAAACATTGTGGCACATAATAAATTTTCAGCTCCCATTGCAGCAAATTTGAATACAGTGCCATAATTTGTGGTGAGCTGCTCCCAAGCCTTGGCCGCTGTGCCATCCATCTTAATGCCTAAGCCAACTGGGTTTTTGCAGTTGTAGATGACTAGGGCCAGTGTCCAGGCATTGCAAACGTCCCACTCTTCTGCCGATGAGGTCAAAGATGACCATTCTGTAGCCTGGATAGCGCTGGCTGTACTTGGTTCATCTTTGGTGGGATCTTCCTGGGTAGTACCTGCTGTAGCTGGTTTGACTTTGATGGAATCTTTGCTAGCTGGGTTTTTGATTGTGCCATCAAGGTATCCTCATGCTCTTTGAGTACATGCTGCAATGATAATTTGCTTTTTGAACTGTCCAAAGTTGGCGCCGTCAAACTGAAGATTTTTGGAGAAGATAGGTGGGTTTGCAGAGCTTGGAGTAGTCATTTTTAATCGGTGTGGAGTTGTGTCTTAGATGTATTTTTGGTAGTGTGTGTTTGAGTTGTTTTCTCATGTCTTGTATTTTGACTGGAAGTCTGGATGGGAAGATGCTGTTCGTCTTGCTGGAAGTAATAACCTGTAGAGTAATACAAAGTATAATTAGCCTTAGTGCTTGACACAACAGTGTGCAAACAACTGTATTAACCTGTAGAGTAATACAAAGTATAATTAGCTACAAGAACGAATGAGTATGGGAGTAATTGAATGATTAAGTAGGCTACACACCCTTAGTGCTTGACACAACAGTGTGCAAACAACTAAGGGTGTGTTTTGTGTATTAAAAGATTTTGTGCAATCAAAATAAGGTTTGATCTGCAGTAACAAAAAGAAAATATACATAGTGTAACAAATGAATCAAGAAGTGAATAATATTGTAACTGGCCTTGCATCAATGTAGTCATGCCTCAACAATAATCCCATTTATGACATTGAAAAACCAGTCTCAGTATACATTCAGGACATTGTCTCTGCCTATGAGGCCCTCACTGCTCTTGGCCATGTTCCTGCTACTGTTGATGTGGTTGACTCCATCCTCATGAATCTTTATTCCAACTTCTCCATTGTTTGCACTCTCCTCACAACTCAGGCAGATGAGCCTACTTTGGCTACTGTGAAAAAAATTCTTACTGATCAAGAGGACACATGAACCACCCTCAACTCAGATGCAGCAGAGGAAGTTGTGGTGATGTATGAGGGATCACAGAGGTATGACTGGCTCCACTCACAGGGCAAGGACACATGCCATTGTTGAGGTCTTCCTGAACACCGCTCCTTTCAATGTGTTGCAGACATGCCTCAAAAGATCAAAGACAAGGTCATTTGTGCAGTCAAGAAACATTGTCATCATTGCAAATGCTCTTCATCTATCTCTGACTCTGACATTGCTGCTACAAAATTTGCTCATGATTTACATGTTGCCTCCAACTCTAACAGCTCTGACCCTGACAATGATGAGCTTATTCATGCTATGTCTGCTGATGAGACTCCACTCAGACTCAGCACAGAAAGCTACATTTTAGCGACTCTCTCTAGTGCTTACCAATGCTCTCTAGTGTTTACCAACGTTTCTTAGCGCTTACCAACGTTTCTTAGCACGTTTTTGAGCAGTTTTGCTCTAAGTTCAACATAGGGACTTATGATAATTGAAGAATGGAGTACTAGCCAATGGCTAAAGAAATTAACAAGACAGACAGCTGAAATGCATCATTTTCATGCTTAGCTACTGATCCTACCGCTTAGCACACAGCCTTGGTGCATTAATACTTTTTAGGTTATATTTTTCATTTATACTGTCAAAGCACTTTAGCAACATTTTACATATGATTTCTTACCTTTTCTATAAAAACTGTACATAGCTACCACAATTACAAGGGAAATCACCAGAGTTTACAGCCCCTCTTTGACTCCTCACATATTAGGCACCAACTACAGGTGTACACTTTATGCTAGTCCACCTACGGGACTAATCAAGACACTACACAAACTTGACCTAGGCACCTACAGCCTAGTTGCCAGTGCTTAGCTGTGCTAAGCATCTTTCTTTTAACTTCAATAACCTTTCCTTCACTTATGTGCGTTTCTGGAACCCTGCTAAAACTCAACCCTTACTACTTAGTGCGCCCAACGCATTTACTTATAACTGCGCTCAGCTACTATTGACTCTGACAGTGCCAAGCAACTTTTGGGCATCATTACCATCAGAGATTTTGCACATATCCTCACTCATGCAACTACAAAACATGAACATCGGCAGCAGTTAGGCATGAACAAGAAAGAATGGCAGGACAGCAAGACTCATCTCAACATGTAATGAAGTTTTGGTTGAGTGGGGGAGGGATTTCAATTCAGTAGGGGGGTTCTTTTTCTGACACTCTACACCTTGTCTCCAAGTGGGAGTGTCAAAGATTGGTGTGGCAAGAGGTGCATAGTGTACATTATGTAATTACATAAACTATGTTGTGCCACCGTTGTTGGCTATAATTCCAGTCTTTTTGTTGTGTTTGTCTTTCATTGGTCAGCCAGTAATATATTGAATTGAAACAATGGTGTGATATAAGAAAGGGAACTGAAAGAGATGTGATAGTAGGACAGTGACGGCAATCTAATCTTTTGCCCAAATTAACTCCGGGCAACCCCCCTCTTCACTTGCTTGATCCATTATCATCCTCAGTATAGGCTACTCCGCAGCTGCCATGGTCGTGCAGTACCCAACCTTTTTTTTTTTTGGAGTAGCATTCTCAGTGGAGTGACTGATGCCAAAGGCACCTCCTATTCACCCACTTTGCTAAGCACCTAGGGTTCAAACCAAGTTCTGATAATGGTCAGCTAGAGAAAAATCCATGAGAAAATGCCTTTACACACACTATGTGGGGCTCCTGGCCCTATATGAGTATTTATCCTATCTCTAACCTTCTCATGAGCCTATTACCCACTAAAACCCTGCCATGCCCCCTCTGAAGGGGCAGAGGTTTCCTCCTGAGCCCAGTACCTGTCCATGTATCTATTACTACAGTTTCTTTAAGGGTTTTTTTACTCTACATTCAGTCAGACATTCTTATATTTAGTTCTATCCTAGCACGCACCATACTCTACCACCTATTTGTGATCTCTTCCTTGCTGTGGAGGTCATCTCTATTACACATGACTCTTTTGCATCTCAGTACCCATATCAGATAGGCAGACTTAATAATCAGGATTCTGAATAAACGCAGTGTGTTATTTTTCTTCCTTCTGAGCCTGTTGCTTAAAATTGCACTTCCTATGATGACACTAGTACTCAGAGGTGGTAGGTCTTCCTTTGTCCTGGTTTTCCATAATTCATTTGCTAGATCCCAGATTACTCCCTGATCAAGACATTTGTACTTCATCAGGATGTGCTCCATTGTGTTCTCTTCTCTGTCATGCTTGCACCATGTTCTATTTTGAAGTTTCTAGTTCATCAAGGGTTTCTGCCAGTATGTATCCACTTTATATGCGTTGTGTATCAACTTTCAGAGGAACACTTGTATCTTCTTTGAGAAGTCCTTGTTCCTTATCCTCTTCTATATTCACTCTTCATTAGAGCTTCTTTCATAGTCTTGTTTCATACTTCTTCTTATATTGTTAATCATTTTCTTAGTAGTAGTCCTGTTTTGGACTACTGCCCCTTTTCTAATTGTTGCATACGCTCTCACTTGGGTTATCCTGGATAGTTTTGCCCCTGTCAGATGCAGTTCTTTGAGGATTGGGAGGAGGGTAATAGGTTTGTCTCTGTTAAGAGCCCCTTTTGCCAAAGCTGATGCTAAAGCTTCTAAGTTGAACTCCTCTTTGTTTGAGAGATCCTTGAAAGTGATTCTTGCTTTATGCATCCTTAGGTGCCCTATCACCACTTGAAAAATACCTGCATCTTGTACATCTAAGAAACTGGCATCCTCTACCTTCATCAGGTCCTTTGTTAGTAGATTTACTATTTTGCTAGATCTAATGTTCAGGTGCAGAGGGATTCTTGCATCAGATGACTTTAAGGCCATGAAGATCTCTATCAGCATCGCTGTATTACTTGTGTTTTTTTCCCCATGTTCATCCACATTTTGCTTGTGTTATTTGCTTCATTGTTGATGAAAGTTACTCCAGCCTCAACTTTTCTTCTCTTGTGTCTAGAATCCTTGTTGTTCATAGCTCCTGCTACAAACACCTCTTGCACTTCTCTAGGAAGGGCATTCTCAATTCTATTCCACCTCTTGCCACACTTCTGACCTATAGTGAAAATACGGAACAAAGAGGACAAAAGTTTTGATGTTTATGTTGATGTCCTCTCCTCAACGTCTGCTCTGTCATTTTGAGTAGTTTGTGAGTCCCACTTATCTGGTAGGGTGCTGAGCATTTTCCTTGTCTTACCCTTGCATAGGAAGGGATGGGTACAACCTGTTTTGGCTTTGATTTTTGTGCAGTTCTCACATGTACATTCTGATCCCAGTGAGACTCATTGTCTTGCACTCCAAGATCAACTGCATCTCCAACTGTTAAAATCTTATGTTTTGATTTTAGGCAGTCCACAATACAATCATTGTTTAAGCGGTGCAGTTTAGCATCCGCTTCTATGTGATACCACATTGGAATGCTTCTTGTTATTTCTTTATCAGGGTTTATTCCTTTTAGCCTTACATTAAACTCTTTTGCTGTTTTGAACAATTTTGTAATGTTCTGGCAGATTCCTTCTCTGTTTGAAACTTTTGTCCTCTATGTTTGCAGGAAGAGATTCATACAAATTCTTGGATCCACTTTTTCTTCCAATTTAGGCATGTTCTTGGCCATTAGCGCATCTGCTACTAAGGCCCATAGCAGGCGGTTTGGACTAAAATTCAGGTAAGAATTTAGCCACATTATGTCGATGGCTTTGTTTCTTGTCTTTATGTCTACTAGGCCTCTGCTACTTTCTTTTTTTTTTTCCTGAACAGTGTCTGTTCATTTACCTGCAAGAACTTACCTGCCTACATAAAACTCTTTGTCTGCCTGTTCAAGTGCACCTCAATATGCTTTGGCATCTCCTGGACTTGGGTGAGGTATTGTGACATTCCTGTGACTACCATCTGAACTATATATCTTTTTTCTTCCATAGTAGAGTTGCTCTTTTCCCAATTGTTCAGGCTTCTATCTATTTTTTCCATTGTGTTGGTCTAGGAGGCCCCATATCTATTTTGTTTCTGAACCATGCACTAAGAATTCTTATTGCTTCACCGTCTTTTGCTATATGGATACTATCCAAGATTCCATTCCTATTCTCACATAATCTTTGCTCTCTAATGAGGGCTTGTCTGAATTCTTCAGAACTGACAGGTATGATCTCAGTCTTTGAGGTATTAAACTTTGCTCCTGAAGCAATGCACCATTCATTAAGGATGGACTTGAGGGCCATGAGATTGTTGTCAGTGGACAGAAAAGTTGTGGGGTTATCAGCAAAGAGAGTTGCTATTAGCCTTTCTGTTTTACCAGGGATCTTGTAGCCTTTCAGGTTGGATTCACGCAGTGAAGCTGCCAGTGGTTCAATGGCTAAGTCAAACAAGAGACACAACAGCGAATTCTCCTATCTTACTCCCCTTGTTACTTTCCATAGTGAGCTGAGACAACTATTTATCATGACCCTCAATTCAGTACTATTATACAGTGACTTTATCGTTTCTATGTACAAGGGAGGTAGGCCAAATGTGTTTAGGGTTCTCCAGAGGTATTTGTGGTCAATTTTATTGTAGGCTTTCTCTTGATTTAATGCTATGATCATACCATTCTCCTCCATGGCCTTTGCATATTGGATTATCATACGAATTAACTTCATTTGTTCTGTGATGCTTCTTCCTGGAATAAAACTGGCCTGGCTTAGATGGATGAAATCCGTTATTACCTTTGCTAGTTGGTTTGCTAGAATCTTGGTGAAGACTTTATAGTCTGTATCAAGGCACATAATTTGGCCTATAGTTTGCAATGTCTATTTTGTCATTTTTCTTATACAGAGAGCACATCCAACTTTCTGCAAAATCAGAATTTTTGATTATCCTGTAAACTTGAATATCTCTGTAGACCTTTTTCAGCATGCTGAGGATATCAAAAGGCATTCTCCTCCTTCTACCCCCTTGCATAAGTCTTTCATTGTTTTGATAATGACCATGGAATAACTTCCAGAATTTGTAGAGAAGGCCAATTATTCCTGGGGCAGAATTATTCTTTGACAATTTCAATGCTTCCTCCACCTTATCCTAAGCAATAGAATCTGCTAGTTCTTTATTCTGTTCTTCCAAAGTCAATGTATGTATAGTTCCTAATACCTTCCTAGTTATCTCCTTCCTAGTTTCCTCTGATGCTTCTATTCTCTGGTATTGTAGGTTATTGTGGTATTCTTTCGCAAGCTCTGCCATTCTTTCTGAGTGTTCCTCATATTCTTCTGTATTATCTGAGGTTTTCCTTGGTTTCCTCAATGTGTGGATCATATCATGTGGCTGTGCCACCTTGCTTGAGGTTGTCCAATACTTGCACAGGGTTTCTCCTTTGAGGCAGGTTTTCACAACAATTTTATTTCTTATATCTTGGTGATTGTCTTTTTCTAACTTCTCAAGTTTTTCCATTGCTTTTCTGATCTCTTCTTGTTTAGTTGTTGGGCTCCACACCTCATTATTTCAAGTGTTATTGAGGGACTTTTCAAGATCCTTTCTTTTACACAGGTATTTTGGTATAATTATCTTATTATGTTCTTTAGCCATATTGAGGATGTTTCTTTTCCAGGTATGGTAGATAGACTGCGGGTTTATTTCAGCAGATCTTAGGTTAGTTTTTATTTTTTCTAGAGCCTCTCTTTCTTCTTTGTTGACAAAAGCTCTGAACTTATTATTCTTGAGTATGTGGTCTTTCAGAGTCCACCTACCTCTTCCTACCATGGGAGCTTCTTTGTGAGCCAATGAGACCAAGACTATGAAGTGGTCTGTGCTAAAGATCCCTGATAGTTCAGTCTTCCATTCTCTTAGTGTTTTGTTGTATTTATTCGCAAAGTAGATTTGGTCCAGCCTTGCCAGTGAGCCCATTGATGCCTGCATGAAGATATATTCTTTTTTGTCCAGATATTTGTTTCTCCATTCATCTTTTAGCCTTAGGAGGCGTTTGAAATTGTTCAACTCCTCCGTTGAGTCTGATGAGCTGTCTCTTTGTGGTAGCCTATTGATAGCATCTTCTGTCATGTTGAAGTTACCCGCTATTATGTCTATCCTGAGTTATGGATTCCTTCTGAAGAAGTCAGTCAGCACCTTCCAGAAGAATCTATTTTCCCTCTCATTTCTAGAGAAGACATTGGGGGCATATATTACTAGGATATTCAACACTTCTTCTCTGTGCCACTGTGTTGTTACCATCAGAGCTCTACCTGGTATTATTTCTTTACAATTTACATTTGAGACAATAGTAATGTTTTTGTTCAAGACTACCATCACTCCACCCTTTTCTGATGGGTTTTCAGGGTCAGCAGAACTAGATACTTTTAATCTTCTTCCAAAAAGATTCTCCACTTCATCTTTCCTTTTGTTTGTTAGGTGTGCTTCTTGGACAAGCAGGATCCTAATCTTTTTGTCTCTAACTAGTTGATTAATGTGATTCTATTTTGTTTCAGACAAAGGAGCACCTGCATGTCTATAGTCTTTTATGTTAAGCATAGCTATTCTAATAGAGGCTCTAGTGCTCTTTCTGTTAAGGGACAGGTCCTTGGACCGTCTACCCTAGCCTTGCTTAGTCTGTATTGATGTTGGCACCCACATCTAGCCACCATCCAAACCGCTCCGGCCCTATTCTGCTCCATCCTTGTCTTGGCATTGACACCTGGCAGATCAGCTGGTCTTCAGACCCACTCTACTTGCTGGCAGGCCTTTATGCCATTGGCTGGCTTACTCATGCTGACTGTTGCTTACTCATTAGTGCTTAGTACATACTGGCCCTATTAGTCAATACACCATAGTCATAGCGTATCTGATGTAGTATATAAGTAGGACTGGTGGATAGAACATCTTCAGTCCTAGCAATAGCATTGCTTCTGGGTCTACACATTAGCATTACTGTAAGCTCCTCAGTGACAACCTTGCCTTCTGCTCTTGCTCTCCTGCTCCACCCCTTGTTGATAGCCTTCCTTCTTGCCTGCCAGTTGCTTGTCACTGTGCTTGCTTGACACTTGCCCCACTTGGTGGTAGGCTTAAGTGGTTGATGCATCTGCCTGGCTTTCCACAATAGAGCATCCCCTTACACTTTCTCATTCGCTGGGGGGTTTAATGTTCTGTGTGTGCTTCATTCTTCCTGCTCATATTCCCTTGTAGAATATTGAGGTCGAAGTCTTCTAAGTCCAACATTCCTATGTCTTCTGCTGAAGCATTTGCTGGTGATGCTGGCCTTGCCTCAAGGGCAGTTAGTGTGTTCCTTACTCTATGTTGTGTTGTCTTAGCTTGGGGACCTTTGAGAATCCCTAGTAATAGTGATTTGGGACCTGCTATGAGATTCTCTGCTTTGTTGAGGGCATCCTTGATTTGGGGACTCACCTCCTAACTCCTTGCTACTTGTATTTGGAAACAGTGTAGTGGCTGACTCTGTTGACCCCTGGGCAACAGGGAGGCATGAACCATTGTCATATAAGTTTAAACCGAGTGTATTTGTATAATTGTTTGTTGTGATTGGTAAGACTTACCAAGAAGCCAACTATGCTTTCTCGGGGTAAGACCATTTCCCAAGGCCTCAGGAGGGACATTGCTTTGTGGGGGCTTGATTGCACATGAGCATGCAATCAAGGCCTTACAGCTTAAGCAGGACTGCTGCATGGCACCTTCTTCTACTTTTTGTAGACTGCTGTTTTGTGGTCATAAGACCTGAGCTTCCAGCTTACATGTACCACCAAGTGGCCAATATATTCTTTTAGCTCATATAGTTTATTAAGATCATCCAGGGTACCTCATCTTACTTGACTAATACCCAGATAGCACACAGAATGGAGATATCATTTTTAGGGACTGAGACAAAGGCTAATTAACAAGAAACAAGTTTGCATTATCCTCAGAAAGCTCTGCCTCCTCTCTTAGGCTGTTGTTTGAAACCTTTAAAACTCCCTCCTCTGCCTCTTTCCCAGTCTTGGTTGTACAAAAAGTTTCTGCTCAAGGACTTTGTGTCTTCTTTGTACATGCTCATGTTATGTGTCATGGATTGCAGAGTAGGCTTTGGCCCCATCCATCTAGGGATGTTCAAAAAGGAGCAGTTAGGCATATTGTGATTAATGGACTTGCATTTAATGCATAGGAGTATGTCTTTACCCCAAAAAAGAGTACCAAAACCCACAGTGGCTGATGGGAAGTCGCATTTACATAAGAGCTTGATTAGTTTAATGTGGTCCTCATTGATTAAACTTGTATGGCTGAGATATAAGTTCCACTCTCAGAAGTTCCCTCCATTTGCTGGGCTTTCCTTAACTTTGATGAATTTGACTGAAATGTTCTTGAGGATCTCAGCAACTGCTCCTCCCTCAGAGAGGGGCAACGAACCTATGATGAGCAAAGTTATTTCCTTAGAGTCTCCTATATGTTTTTGGATGAGTTCCATAATCGCTGTTGGGGCATCCTCCAAGTTTTGAAAGGTAAACCTGTAAATGGTGGCAACAAAGGATGGACAGGGATCCTCAAAGGCTTTGAAGAAGATAGTAATTTCAGGGCTAGAGACGACCTCTAGGCTAGTTAGGAAGTCAACTTGAGTTTTAAAGAGGCCCAAGATAAGCATATAGTAAGGCATAGAGAAGCGGTTCAAGGCAGAGGGCCATTTTTGAACAGGGAAAGAGACTCCCAGAGAGACCTCCCTCTTGACATAGACCAAACTCTTAATTGTTTCCCTGGTTTTGTCCACAGTGTCTAAGCTGTTAGGTTCGTACTTAGCTTGGAAAGATCTTGCCCAGAGCCTAGCCCCTGTTACATTGTTCCATACTTTTGACTAGGAGTCCAAGACATTTTCCTAAGGCAAGAAAAAGAGGTACTCTCATTGGGTTCAGCAGTCCATCTGAGGCCCTTACTGTTTGTAGTAATATGGTTCTCCATGTTGGATTCATCAAAGAGCTGATCTAGGAGTGTGAAATCCTTGTTTGTCCTTGCCCTGGGGGCTGTCAGACTGGGTGGGCCAGATGGATTACTGGGGGGTACCTGCTCAGAAAAAGGACTAGGGAGTAGGAAGTCAACTAGAATACTGTCTCAGGGGTCAAGAGCTGTGGTCTTGGAGGAGAAGATGTTGTTGTCAACTTCTATCCTGGTCTTTCCTCCACCTCTTTGGCTCCTGTTCCTCATGGAAGTATCCCTTGGAGTGGAAGTAGTTGGTGCAAGAAGGTAGCCTACAGGCTCATGAGGTAACAACTGATGGTTCTTAGCTGAGAGGCAAGGAGTGACTGAGAGCAAGACAGGGGCTGGGACATTATTGAGTGTATTCAGGGGGGTGGCCTCAGTCTGAGTCTCCAGGGCTTGCTTTGGTTGTGAGGAGGGGGACCACTCCCCTTGCATGAGCAGTATCTGAGTTAAGCTCCCAGGAGTCTTGTAAGGGGAAATTGACGCTGAGGTATGGTCCTTCGGAGTATGGTCCTTCTCTGGGCTGTTGAGAGGATGTTTGGGGTTATCCAGTTCCTTCTGAGTGTGACATTTGTATGTAAACCTATACTTGCCCTTGGTCCTGGGGAGGTCATTTGTTTGTGTCTTGGCTGGAACTTCTTTTCCCTGTAAGTGCTTTTTTTGGGCCTTGTTGGCTTGAGGAGGATAGGAAACGCGGAGTCATACAGGGATGAGCCCAGAACCATCCTTATGAGCTAGGGTGGTATCAGTTATAGTCCATGGTTCTAATTTTGTCAGGCACTCACGAGCTAAGCTCACTTCTGGTGGGTCTTTCCTTTGTTTCCAGAGTCTCTCCATGGCTCAGATCTTGGGGTGTCATGAGTAGAGTCAGAGATGAGGGTGAATCCACCAGAGATTGGGGGCTGTTGGAGTTGTCATTACCATGAGTAAGAGGGCTAAGGAGGCTGGGAGTTGCAACTGAGTCTGCGTCCATATTGTTGCCACCCAGAGAGCTGTTTGTTATGTTATATATGTATAGAATGGGGCCTCGTGGTAGCATTTCTAAAATTTTTGGCACTTGATGTCACGTATTGTGAAGGTCATTAATTGGCCCTTAAGAGGGTCCACTTCGGTCAGGAAGTTTGTGCTTTCTTGGCTGCAAAATATACTCACCGAAACGATTGTCTTACAGAAGACTCAGTCTCTTCCTTGGAGAGAGTTTGTCCTCAAGTGGGGAGGATCCTTCGACGGTTTTACTAACACCCGGGGGAGGAGTTCTGTGGGGTTTAACCTGATTTAGTTTTCTGCAGGTATGTGGGCCCTGAGGGGTATCCCGTTTCTTGGAGCATGTCAGGACTAGTCGACGTGTCACCTTGAAAATTTCTTTGTAGGTGAGCACAGTGCTGGGTGCGTTGTGTAGAGACCTGAGCACAGCCGTGCTCCAGGCTGGCTAGAGGTCCATTGTCACGGCCTCTGGAGGGGACTACTTGGGGGGGCTCTGTAATACACCTTTTGGTGTTGCTCCTGTTGGGGAGACGCAGGTCGGTTTTTACCCGCCTGTTTATAGAGAATTTGTGAAAAAACGTGACCACATGGTGGTTTACGGATCAAGGAGCCCCCCAGTACCCAACCTTGGTCCCTTGCATACAGCAGTCAATGCCAGTCCTTCACGCACCAACGCCAACGCCAACGCCAACGCTGGTTCCATGGGATCCTCTCGCAACCAGACCTTCCATGTATAACGGCGGCGATCAGTACTGGGGTTCGTCGGGACAATATGACCAGGAGGATGATAACGGAGACCCAAATATGCTGAGTTGAAGCTGACTTGTTTGTCGTTCAATCTATTGTGAGTACTGCTGATCTTGGACATTATTCACTGCCTGTTAGCCGATGTATCGCCCCCCTCACCGTCGATATTGCTGCTGTTGCATGTCTTGTACCTTATCACTTGCTCATCGTTTAATGCATTGCCGCCATCACCTGCCCCGTTGATATTTTGATCGTACCGTACATATTATATTCTCAATAATCACATGTTTTCTTGCCGTGACAAACCACTTCTCAGAAAGACACATAAAATTCAGTGGATTGATATTTCGAACCTCTTGACCTCGTCACCTCCCAACCTCCAAACAACCGCCCTACTAACGTTGAACAATAATCGACCCAACGACCTCAAACATTGACTTCTGAACTGGGCCCGATCTGGATCTCATGCTTCAAGACGAGGTGCGTTCCGCGTTGTTAGGGTGCCCGCTGCCTATCAAAGTAACCCCCCTAAAGTCCCATCAAGAAGCGCAAACTGTCCTGCCAACGGTGTTTGCCGATGCGTTGCTCAGTAATATATATGCTTTCAAATTTATTCTGGTTTAGTATGAAAGGACACATAAATTGTGTAGAACTTCGTTGATGCATGACAAAGATGGCTACCACGACATTGAAGGCAACGAGTTGCGGCGAGAGAAGAGTCTTGCCACAATGCCTCGCGGTGGGAGGCTATCGGAAATTTGCCTAATAAAAGAATAAATATTTAAGCTATATTCACTTTCTCGTTTATTCTTTGAACTTATAAAATTTCAAGAATGCCCAGTACTCCAGCCTCATTGCTCTTTTAAGCGCTGGTCGGGATACTAGCACCGACATCAGAGCTGATATCACTGCGGACGGGACTGGTGCTGGTGGCTCCAGCTGAGGCAGAGTTGACAATAGTAGTCGAAGGAGTGTTAAGAGCGGCCTTGATAATGCCGGCTGCGACTGCACCTCCAGCGACAGGTCGAGAAAGTTTGTTTTCACCAGCCTTTACGATAAAGTTCGCAATTTCAAGATGATCAAGGTTGGCATTGGCTACGTTGCAACCAAGTCAGACCCGCAACCCGTTATACTGAGGAATATACTTGCAGATATCATTCATGCCATAGAAGGTAGCGTTTAGAGTATGAGGATCGAGAGTAATCGTAAAGAATCCGCGGAAAGAGCCTTCGCTCCATTGGAGTTCTGCATTGTCGGTAACAAAGACTCTGGAGATCTTGTCAGCGTCGGCAGGAGAAATATTTGTGCCGAACGAGGAGGGTGAGGTGACTGCGGTTCCGCCGAATTCAACACCGAGAGCACCGTCTCCAGTGATTTCGTTATACCTAGCTGTAGATGAGATGATCGAATTACTAAAAATGAGAATATCGAGCCCACGAAGTATCGTTGGGACCTAGATGATAATAAGTGAAAGGATTAAAAGTGCTAGGGAGGAAGCATACGGGCAAGATCAGAGACCCAGTTGTCGTGACTGTCTCCCGACATGATGACAGTGTTCGAGATCCCGTTGTTGGAAATGTGATCAAACACGCGGGCACGGTTCTTGCGATAACCGTCCCAGGCATCCTACGGAATTATTCAGACTCGTCCGATGATAAACGCCGCATTTGTCAACATACCAAATCCACTGGAAGCGGCGGATTTAAATAAAATCGGTTTTACTCATATTCGTGTTATATATAGGACGTACCAGATCCTTGTTGATTGATAAGCTGACTGAAGACGATCTGCTGCCTATACGATGTAAGAGGTTGGAAAAGTTTGGAAACGTATACTGATGCCGACGAACCCAACAATGCGCCAAACAGCTTGCCTTTGCTTTGACTCCGAAAGGGTATCATAAAACCCTGTTTGAACAGTCGCTTAGCACATTTTTGACTTATTGACTTGTTTTGACTGTTTTGACATACATGCTTCCTGTTCAACTCCCATGAGAGAGCGACCCTCCTCATCCTTGATAGAATCAACAACTGGCGCGCAGGAAAGTTAAGAGGATGAAATTTCTGAAACGGGAGAGGTAACTCACATTCTGACGAAAAATCAGAATCGATTTAAAGAAGAGTAAGTGGAGTTCATGCACCTGTGTTATAGCCGACCTAGAAATCCAGAATTGGTAGAGCTCATAGGTGAACATTATCCAGAGACTTACATCGGTAACGTCACGGTCATACTGGCCTAAAAATTGATGAGCAATGAAGACACAGGTCACGAACCGCGAATTACTCACGGGTATCAAGCATCGTCAAGTCAAGGAGCTTGCCGATCTGGAAGTTCCTCCAGACACGGAGCTTATCGTCTGGAGTGACCTGGCGGATGGGCAACCACTCGTGATAGGCCCTGACGGCAGCGAGCTTGCGGTCCGTGAAGCAAGCGCCAGAGTCAGAGAAGGAACAACCTGCTCCGGTATCATTTGAGTTGGTGGTTCCGGCCTTCCAAGCATTGTCGGCAACCTATCGAAGATAATGGTATCGCGATTAATAGAGGGTACTGCGATGGGATAGGCTTCATACCTCATGATCATCCTGTTTGTGGAAAAAAATTTTGGTATTACAAACAAATGCACATCATCAGATTTCCCAAACTCACCCTGGACGGCAAGTAATCGCAACGTGATAGTTTGTCCTCAATTAAACGAAACGACCACTTACCAAACAGTAACCCAAGGACCATGTTGATGAGCAAAAATAAGGCTGGCATCAGTCCTATATTGGTTCAAGCGCTGACGGTAGTCCTTAATTGTGGCAAGTTCGCGGCCCAATGTCACACGACCTATGCTTGCGCTACTCACAAATTTTAAACAAATGGAAAAAAGAATAAATACAAGTACCGACCCATTCCCAGTGAACTCGTATATCTTTATGATTTCAGAATATAGGATCACCTTGATTGAATGGAACTGGAACCTACATAATCACCGAGATGGATGAAAACGTCAGCCGAAGTATTCCGAGCTGCAACACCGTAAGCGTTGAACCAGCCTAAACTTTATTTCAATGGATGGCCTGCCAGAAAATGGAAAAATAGACTCACCGGCTTGGAACTGAGAACAAGAGAAGACAGCAAAAGTCATAGGTTTGCCGCCATTGACCTCGTCAGCGGGAGCTGTGAAAACAATTGAACATCACTGAAGATTACATGCTCCCCATTATACTTACTGTTGGGATCAGCAAACGTCCTAGTCGCACCAATGGGAGAAACCGAGTTTGGATTAGTGCAGTCAGCGAACTGGAACCAATACTTAGTATCAGGCTCGAGTCCAGTAGCCTCGACCTTAAGTGTAAAGTCGACATCGTAGCTGGTAAACGCAGAGCCAGAATCGACAGGACTTCCAGACAGTTCGGTGTTGTTGAAGATCTTGTATGAGACGCATACTGGAACACTCTGGTCGGGTAGAGCAGTAGAACCGGCAGGGGAAGTAGGTTCGGCTCGGGTCCAAAGAAGGACAGAAGTGTCAAAGGGATCACCACTAGCGACTATGCGGTAAACATCAGGTAAGTTCAAGAAGCTCAACCGCAGAACTGGTACCGTTATGGGTAAAGTTTATGCCACCACTCCAGACTACCTGCGCCTGTAAAGAAGTTAAAAAAAGGGAATACGATGCAACTGAGAAATATGTGGACATTGCTGAAATTGCCGCCAAAAAAGGTGAAGTAATGCTCATCCTTGAAGGGCGAGGCATCTTGGGTCTGCCTACGAGCGAGGGCGATATTTTCAAACCGTTTTTCAAGACTTCTGGTGTTGTGCGAGAGCTGCAAAATATGTGTGAGAAATCAATGAGCTTCAAAAGGCTTGCAGATGTACATGAGGTGCATTAGTAAATGGAGAACGATAAGCCAAGTTCCTGTCCAAATGCTGAGTAGCTTGAGCTCCAACAGCGAAGAATAAAACGAGAGTGGACAGCATGGTACTACCATTTGCCTTCACATTTTGAAACCTCTAAATAGTTTCTCGGAGAAACAAGAGCTCGCTTTCGGATCTACTGTACAAGAATAGAGGGATTAAGTTCGATAGATATGTCATAACGAACGTTCCTATACATAACGTCACTTATACTTGCCCAAACTTGTGGACAGATTTGTTTCAAGCTGGATCAGTTCAAAACACAGCTAAAGTATTGGCTGTTGGCATTTCTATGCAGGTAAAGACTGTCTATCGTCACGCTATGAGGTAGCTGCGCATCATTTCTTACCGAGCAACGTGCTGTCGAGTGAGTGGAGCTACTCATAGCAGGTCAGGTGGTGTAGCGGCTTCATGCGAGAGAAGCTGCCATGACGAGAAACGTCGCACGGTGAATGGAATGAGGCAGATGGGATTGGACGAGGAATACAGGTTAAACCAGCTTTTCGCTTTCCATGTCAAGACCTGATGGAGTTGACGAAGTAGGAGTAGAGGACTTTTCGGTTTCAAGCTGGATCTGTTCAAGATAAAGTTGAAGTAGCTGTTAGCGTTTCTATGTAGGTAAAGACTTTCTATCGTCACGTTATGAGGTAGCTGCGCATCATTTCTTATCAAGCAACGTGCTATTGAGCGAGTGAGAGAGCTACTCAGAGCAGGTCAGGTGGTTTAGTGACTCCATGCGAGAGCGGGAATGTCGCACGTAGAATAGAATCCCGAGATCCATCTTAGATCTCGGGTTATTATGGAAAGCCACTGGATGCAGGTAACAATGTTCTTTTGCAAAACAATGTGAAAATACAATAAAAACCCTTGGATAAGGACCACCATCATCCTCATGGCAGCCCAGCGTCTAGCCTCTCTGTGGCCCAAGGGATTAGTACCCAAAATGAGGAAGCCAATAGACGTCCTCCCACTTTGATGGGGGAGGTTAACACGGCACAAGTCAGTGTCTCCTGGGTACACAATGCGTGCACGCCACCGCAGTCTGCAAATGCCCCAACAAAGTACGTAGCTGGGCACCTATGGGTGTTGAGCCAGCGACTTATTCAACCGACGGCTTGACATACCAGATTGTATTTATTATTTATTTTATTTTTTCTCATCTCATATCACACTTACCTCTTTCAGTGGCGTCAGCCACATTACACAACAATTGGTATTTACCAGTCTTTGTTTTATTTTTCCAAAAGTTTTTCATAGACAAATGATCAGCCCCTAGTCAACTACATCTTAGTGAGTGACTGAGGGTGAGTACACTATACTATTACTTACCGAATTATTTACTCATGTGACCTGTAGAATAACCGTACTGTTCTACAGGTAAATCAATATATCAGTCAACTACATCTTAGTGAGTGACTGAGGAATAACTGTACTGTTCTACAATGGGCAAAGGTAGACCTGCCCCTGCATGCTGCAAGGCTGCTAGGCAGAAACACACATGCTTAGCATATATTAACATGACCCCAGGTTGTGGGTAGCTGAGCGATGATATATCTGAAATAACTACCTGGTTCGATGTAGGCAAAAGCTAAGCCCTCTTGCAAGAGCACTCTTTAAGTTGGCTCAAGCCTGAACCCACTGGGCAACAGGGCAACACTTTACCTAAAACCACCCTTGCAACAG
>QLOM01017683.1:1613-12515 GCA_003313785.1 Termitomyces sp. MG148 | reverse complement strand
CAAATAGACCTCTACTCCCCAAGAGATTATGACCTACAAGGGGCTAAACTCACAAACATCACCCAAGCAATGCTATACAAAGCCATGATTGAGAGGAAGAAAACACCTGTAAGATGCGGCACTCTAGCACACCTGGATGCAATGCAATGGGCAATAAACAATGTAAATAAGGAAGCACCTACTGATGAAAGAATTTGGAAATCAATCAAGGATAAAGACTTATCGAGAGAGACCAGAGCATTCATGTGGAAGATGCTGCACAACGGTTATAAAGTGGGAAGGTACTGGGATATTGTCCCAAATTATGAAAGACAAGCCCTCTGCAAACAATGTGATGATAACATAGAGTCCATGGAGCACATTCTAATGGATTGCTCAGCCTTGGGCCATGGAAACTCATAAAAAAGATACATGAAAGATGAGTGAGAAACTGACCTTTGGCAAACAGCTGGGGTGTGTAATAATAAAAAGATACATAAATAAGGGCGCAAACAGATTCTCCAAGATTGTGGTATCTGAGGCCTCAAGAACAATTTGGCGGATAAGATGCAAATGGTGCATATCAAGAGAAGCAGATCCTGAAAGGAAGCTGAGCGAGAAAGAGATTGAAAACTGCCTTAAAAGGGCCATCGCCCAGAGGCTCAAACTGGACTGCCTGGCCACGGACAACTCCTGCTTTGGTAAGAAGGCAAAGAAGCCCAAGGAAGTGAGAAGTACTTGGGTGTTTTTCTTACCCAGTAACATAAGCCCTCTCAAGGCTTGGAGAAAGGCTACTGAGGTTTTAGTGGGTATTGACTAAACGAGTCCCACACTATGTGTGTAAATGCATTTCCTACGGGGTGGTTCCAATCTTGACAGGCTATGAAAAACGGTACCACTATACACATGCTATCCTAGAGTGCGCTATCCTAGAATATACTTACTGTGTTTCCTAGGTAGCATCTCAGTCACTTATACAAGACTGCGGAATATACTTGCTGTGTTTCCTAGTGCTTCTAACATCTAAGGGATATCAGATTCTAACACAATCTTTTCTCTACTAGGTGTATCATGGAATAATCTGTGAACAAGAAAACTATTTAACAACAAGCATAAAAATTTATGTAATGTAACCATGAAATTTACCACTCTAAGCAGTAACTAGACGAATATCTGCATAAGCTGCTAATAGGACATGGATTCCAAGCGGTCCATCTCCAATCACCTTGTTAAGATAGCTACAGTAGTCATTGAGGTTAAGAGGGTTAGGGTGTCCAAGCAATGAAAAGATTGTAGTGCGTATACTAACATCCGTCCAAATAATGTATGCAAACTCCTTGATTATATCAGGATATTGGCAACGGCCAGAGACAAAACTAGGGGGGTGAGAAAAAGGAGGTTGAGTAGGACAAGCACAATAAAAACATATTCTGCCAGAAGGAAACCGAAGGTGGTTCTTGAATGATGTCTTGTATTCTTGATCTAAGATGCGACTCTGGCATGTGAAGGTAGAGTGGTTTCTGGAGATAGACCTATCATGCCAACATTTTCGACAATCCAAAGAGGCCTCTGTTACTAGCTTGAAGCATTTCTGGAGGACCACCTCTTCATCAAACTCAAACATACCAGGACCGTGCAAATTCTCAGACACCTGGTTTGCTTCTGGTGACAAGATCGTGTCATCGGAAGTAGTGGATGGTAGCATGAGTAATGGTTTTGAAACAACGGAGTTAACAGAATCGTGCAACTGAGAAGATGGAGGTGGGGATAGTTCTACAATTTTATAAGCAAGATAAATCTAAATTTTCCAAGTTTCATAGAAAAAAGCAGATAAATGCGTACCAAGTGTACCAGGTGAATTATGTACTTTAGATAATCCATTGGATGTGTCATCTGATTCATCTGGTTCATCTGAATATACTCCATGTCAAAATCTCAGCCAAAATAAGCCTTACGAAATTACCTTCGACCAGTTCAAGTCTGCTTTCTGTCTTTCGGATGGTACAGACAGCCTCCCCAGCAGGTTTTTTGTGTGCCTCTTCTTGATGAACACGCATTTCTCGGCGTTTCAAGCAAAGGAAGCAGCAATCAGGAGCAAGACATCGTAGTCCAGTGTACATATTTCGACGAGTCCTTGTAGTAGATGAGATTTTGACAACGACCTTGTATAAATATATGTACACATATTTACGCCTATAGTATTACCTATATTACGTTTGCTTGTCAAAAATTACCTCATGAAGAAAAATATCCCTCGCCCTTATTGGTAGAACAGACACAGTGTTTTTTGCGATGCTTGCAAAGAGACCTCCCTCTCCTTTTCTGTTGCAGGAAAAAAACATCAAACGTCCCAAAATGAGGTAAGAGTCTTTGTCATTGTACTCACCGTTGTATTTAGTGATATCTTCTACATTCAGTACCCCTGAGTGGACGTGCGGGGAGTGCCAGCAAACGATATCAACCACAATCCCGTATCATAGAAGAAATCAGTGCACGAAGACGAAAATAAATTGCAGATATCCTCACGGAACGGTCTCCATCTCTCCTTCTGGCATCGAAGGATCAATTTGTATCCTGTGCAAAAAAAGTTTCAAGAAAGCCACCGCCCTCCAGGTTGGTTGTTTACCTTGTTTTTGTTCATGATGTCTCATCCTGCTCTATGTTAGAGTCATGCAAAAGAGTGTATGACAGATTTGCAGGACGTGCCTTTCGACTCGATCAGCGACTCAATCAGCAACTCACAAAAATCTACTGTCGATAAAGGTAAGTCACGTTAGGTTCATAGTGTGTGTATGTGTGTATGTTTATCACCACCGTAGATGTATCAGATATTGAGAGTACTAATTCCGTCGGTGATGCAGATGGGTGGGATATCGAGATTGCTGATTTGCTCGATGGTGGAGATTAGCGCTTTTCGTTAGCATTTGCCGAGCTCTAACCAACCATTGACCTTCAAGACATTGATTCGGTTAGCAATGATAAGACAGATTTCGTTGACATCGATGCTGATGATCGTGATGGTAAACTCGCATTCAAATACCTTGATAATTTTTTTTCATACATCCTCACTCTGTTAGACGCTTATATGGACAACTTGAACATCGAGGAGGACATCGAAGAGGAGGATACCAACCTTATACAATCCTCCAGAAATCAAGGTGAATATGTTTTTGGCTTGACACACTCTCAGATTTGCTTATATCTTCATTTCTTTGTGGAATGTTCAAGACCTTGAATGTCGTGCCCTCGTCGAAACCGAAGCAGATCATCACAGTTCGAGCCCTGATTTTCTCCGTGGAACTCCGTTTGTGGTCAACACTCTATTCCAAGTTCTAATTTGTATTGAGTGTAGGTCCGGGGTCCCACCCCAAAGTGCTGATGGGCATCTTCACAGGAAACATAAAGATTGCTTTCGTCCATCGAACCTGGAAAAGAAGTTAAAAGTAATGTTCCCGAATCTCGAGTCCAAATCGATCCATCCAGGAAAACAGATCCAGCCTGTCTTCGGCCTCCAGACTCACCCAAATTATGTTGTATGCAAGATCTGTTTGCATGGATACCGCAATGAAACATCCTTCCAATGTCATCAGTGTAAGGGGCCTCAAACCTCCTCACCTGTCGGTGCCTTCATCTCACACGTTCAAACTTTTTTTGTGGAGAAAAATTGTGTTTATTTCCCTGTCAATATCTTGGAAAAAGATGACGGAAAAAGATCGAATATGAATATAAATTATACTCTTTTTCTGAAGCAGGAGAAATCAAGTGACTCTGATCACTTGTCATTGAAGCCGTCGATCCCAGAAGACTTTCGTCAGCTCACAGAGTTTCTTTGCAAAGAGCAGTGGGTCACCCATGTTTCCGGAATAAAGGCTGAAGAGCTTGCAGAGCTTTGGCGGGAACACAATTCTGAGGATCAATTCCCTGACTTGTCCCTCTACGTATTTCAACTCATGGAGCGACTTCAAGACTCAATCAATGCTGCAGGTATTGTTGTTCAAAGCTTAATAGGCAAACGGCCATCGTAAGTTGTGATTTCTTCCATGTCTTCAAAGCCAGGTTTAAGTAATAGGGTACAGGTCCAGGTGATCAATTATTCAGTCTCTAATGCTTCGCTGCAGCTGAGACTTCTACTTATTCCTAGGCAAGGTGGACCCGCTCACATCGCTCATCGTAGTATCGAGATCCCGACACTCAAACGATACGCACGAACCGTGTCAGCTCTTATCGCCTTTGTTCTGAGGTGCCACCTAGGATGGTCATCCACCTACAACCTAAAACTGACAGAAAATCAATCCAAACGATGCTCGGAGCTTCTCAGTTTCCTCCGTTCTTTTTCCCAGAATGTTTGTTGTTTGACCGATGAGGAGGCGCCGGGAGATTTTATGCTTGAAGATGAAGATGAAGAGATTGTGGTCAACAATACATTGAGCGCTCTGGACGTACCGACCAGCGTACTCTCAAGCCTTTCCCAATACTCAGAAATGGACAAGCATCTGCTTAATCTCCTTTCTGCTTTATTTACTCAGCTTCCCTCAACAGAACCGGGAAACATGACGGCGCCACATGATTCTCCCGTCATCCGCTTCCTAATTCTTGCATCATATGGACGAGATGGGAATTGGCTTCCTGCGAGAAGTATCACAGAGATAATAGCGACGTTATCATTTTGCGGTCGTCAACTACTATTTTACCTGTTTATGCAAGCAGCCTCCAATTCACACAGTGAGGCCAGGTGTATTGTGTAAGTATGCATCCCTTTTAATGGTCCAGGTCAGAAATGACTATGTTCCGTAGGGCAAAACGAGCAATAGAGCCGTTTGTCGATGAAGAATATGAAGGTCCTCTAAGTACTCTATATTATCTGAAGCGTCCGTTAGACCGAACAGCTCAGATGGAAGGAGGAGTTTCCCTGTTCTCAGCCCTCGATTTTTCAGGACAGAATGTCCTCATCAATGGAAAAGTCCTTTATATCAGCGACATCAAAACACTGGTCCAGAAGGCGCTTTCTGAACTTAAAACTCTGCTCTCAGACCTCTTCTTTGGCATTCCTGATGTAGTGGACATTGACGGGTGGTCACCTGGTGAAGTCGTACATGAAGAGCCTCGAAACGTCAGAGCCCATTATTCCTGTTTCACTGATCCTGCCAATTTTTTTGTTCCGGAAGCCGATTTTCTCTTAAAGATTGTTCTCGACCACCAGGCAGTATCAGGAAAATTTCACTACAGAAATCAGGACAACGCACTGATTTGGAAGGCCGGTCCCTGCCTTGCCTATCTTCAGAAGTGTGAGGAATTCGAGATGCTTCTATTTGTGGCCACACATGTCACTCTTGGAGAACCTCCTCGCGGAACAGAACTTGCTTCTCATAGCATCCGAAACATACCTGGCGAGATAATTCGTAATGTTTTCATTTTATTCCAGTTTTTCTGCCTCCTGGGTACTTTCAATAAAAGTACATCTTTTCGCGGTTCTAAAATCATGCGTGTTCCTCTCCCCGAACTTGGACGGTTATGGATGTTATATCTCAGTCACATTCGACCCCTTGTTGTGGTTTGGCAAGGGTTTTTCCGCGGAAAAGAGGCAAAATTGCGTGCCAACACCAATCTCTTCTTTGGTCTGAATAGGGCAACGACCTCCTCTCAACTTTCACAGGCGCTCCAGTATCACACAAAGCGCCTCATCCAAGTCGAGATTTCACTGAGTCTGTGGAGGCACATTTCAACCTGGTTTTTGAATCATCACGCCGTCAAGTTCCAAGAACATTTAGCGTTAACTAATCGTGCGCTATTGTCCGACCAAAGCGGCCATAGCGAACACACTCATAGCATATATGCTGTTGATCCGCGGTATCCTGCTGGCATTGATTTCCACATCTTCTTCAGTACGATGAAAACTAGTGGCATTTGGCATGAGCTTTTGGGGTTTCCCCCCGTCCTATCTAAAGCTATGAATCCAGCATCGTACAGATCCTCAAGTAACACAATCGAGAGTGTCACATACGAGTCTTCTCCTGGACACCTCGCGGAACGACTGAAAGCACTCCTGATGCCCGACATTTTGAGGTCCATGAACAGCAGTCGTGCGGAGGATATTGCATCAGTTCTCCACTTGGTTGGGATCCAACCGAAACCCTACACCGCTGCGGCGGCCACAAACCATACCACCTCGTTGATTTCACCCTCTCGACTCGCTGATTTAAGAAAATTCCTTGGCGATCCCCAGGCCCGTTTCAAGTCAAGTCAGCAAACTGAAGTTGTAGAGGCCCTTGCTACCGGAGAACCCTCTATTCTTGTTGTTGGACCAACTGGTAGGTTGTCATAATTATCCATTCCCCTTTTATATTGATCTACAAGTCAGGTTCTGGTAAAACTCTCCCATTCCTCCTCACCATCTCTTTGTACGATTGTGGACGAACGACTGTTTTTGTTCTGCCCTTGTTGGCCATGCACGGCGAATTTCGCGATAGGGCGAGAAAACATGGGCTCTCATGCGAGAGTTACAGCTCCGCCTCTTCGGTTCACGAGCCTCCGCAGATTCTACTCGTTGCAGCCGAGTCCTGTGTTTGGGCCAAGCTTAAATCATACATCTCAACGCTGATGCACCTTCAGCGACTTTCTCGGATTGCAGTCGATGAGGTTCATCTTCTCCCAAAGCATAGCGGCTTCCGCCCATGTATGAATCTCCTCGGATTCTTGGGGCAGTTTCCGGTTCCGATTGTGCTGATGACGGCGACCTGTCCTCCTGGCCTTGAACGCCAGTTGTTCTCAAAAGTTGGTCGTTCCTCATTTCATACTATTCGTCGATGTACAGGACGCCCGGAAATTAGGCACGAGTTAAGGTTACTAAAGGATGCTCGGAATGACGATGAAGTCCAACAGCTGGCCGCTAACCACATTCAGACCCTTATCGTCAATCTTGCAGAGGAAGAACGTGTGCTCGTGTTTTGTTGGTCGCTCAGAGAGACTGAAACAATTGCTGAGCTTCTAGGGTGGCCTCCATATCACGCACACATCAGCTAGACGCTGAGAGATGAGCACATGGCGCTGTGGAAAGCAGGCAAGACCAAAGGACTCGCGTGCACGTCCATGCTGAATTGTTGCCTGGATTATGCACACGTAAGATACGTGTTCCATATAGGTCTCCCACGGGATGCCGTGGATTATTCCCAAGCTGTGGGTAGGGCGGGTCAGGATGGACGGCCTGCAACGACCATCGTCTTCTATCGTCCGCGGTCAGTTGAGTCGCAACGATCTAACGATGACCCCTATGGTAGGCATGTGATTCAACAAATGGTTGTTAAACCGAAAACATGTCGCAATGTCCTCCTAGGGCAATTTCTTGATGGCACGGGAAGAGCATGTTTTACTGAACCGCAATCCTCTCTGTGTGATGCATGTGAAGACTTAGCCCATCTTCCCTCTACCACACATCGCTTGCAACCGACACGCCTTTCAACACTCGTTTCTGCATCATATTCCAATATTTCAGCAACACAGCACCTCAACGCAGAAGAAGAACCAGGCCGTCTCATCCGCGAGGCATGCGATATCTTATACAAGTGCTGCATACTTTGTTGGATCGAGGGCAAAGAGTGTACCTCACATACCTTCCAGCGCTGTCAAACTGCGTCTATGACCCGCGGAGAATATGAGGCGTGGGAGGACGACCTTATCCTTCCGAAGGGCTGTTGCTTCTATTGCGGCGGCCCTCAACGGGTGAACTCATGTCAATTTTGCAACTCTGAGAAATCCCTGCTAATGCTACCCTAGGTCAAGTTTCACAATGCCGCTGGACAACTCGTTCATGTCCACGAGCACCCTGTTGATGCCACGTGCCATTGGACATACATTTTTAAGCCACTGGCATTTTACCTAGACAGGACTAGAAGCGATGAATTGCGAACGGACGTTTCTCCATGGTTGGAGGACCAAAGTCGGCGGATGGAATGGGCGTGCTTGATGGATGAATCACTGGGATGGATAAACATGGTAAATCTCCTATACAAGACCTGCTCATTCATCCCTCTTCCATTTCTGGAAGACAGGTAAATTTCCACTCACTTCTCTAGCTGATCAAATATATTCGTGCATTTGTACCCTCTTGGATCGATATCAGCAGTCATTGTGTGGCCTCAACTATGACATCTGTACAAGTATCCATGCCAGATGTTGACGTCTAAACATTTCTATGAGCCCGATTTTGCCAGGTGTTGCCTGATATCTACTGTCTGATTGCCGTGTAACTACGCGCTTTGTTTTGTTGGTGAGTACGCACTGCTCTACTGTTACTGTCTGTCTGTCTTGATCTGCGCCGATGGCACCGTCAACCCAACCTGGCAATGTTACTGGTTTGAGTCCATTATCTTCCCAGTTCCCATTGTCACTGAGACTGAGGCTGTCGAGATGCGGAAGATTGATAACTCTGCATCTGTGATCACACAGATCAAGGTTTATCAAGCACGTTCTCGCTACCAACTGTCAAAGGTTCTCAGCTAACAGCACTACACTAGCGGATATGCTTTCTATTCCTCTCTATACTATCTTCCCTTATTCTTCCACATTGGCTTCGATTATTCCTTGCTTCGCGGAGGAATATTCTTGATTCCTTTGCTGGTCAGCCAAATGGTCTCGGGCTCGACTGCCGTGCGTATTCGATTCCATGGCACGCATATTCAATCTCATCATCAACCTCAGGGCGTTATCGTGAGCTGAACTGGAAAATATCGCGTTAGTACCTCGTTTACTGCCTATCCTATTGCACTCAACTCCTGTGGTGGGCAGACAACCATCTACCTCGGTTTTGCTGTTTGGGCTGTTGCATCCGGCTGCCTGTCCACCATCACCGTGCATTCTTCGAAAGTGGTTTTGGTCATATACATGCTGCTCGCTGGCGTCAGAGCCGGCCTAGCGAGCCCATCTCTGCATTATCTCTTTGTATCCGTTTTAACTCACCCTTTCCATACCCTCCAGACCACAATAGTCGCTGCACAAGCAAGCGTATCACGAAAAGACATGTCTGTCGTCACAGCATTCCGCAACGTGAGTACTTATGTATCCCAGTATCCTGAGAAGAGCAAATCCTAGTTTGTCCGACTACTCAGCGGTACACTGGTGCTTGTGTGTCTTTGCCTCTCCATTCCTACTTTGACCAACATCCACCATCAGAAACAACTTCCTCACCACATCCATGAGAACGCGCTCTCTCCCGCAATCAACCATATCTAAGATTGTCAACAACCCTTCAAGCATTGCCTACCTTCCTCGGTGAGGATCTCGGCCTCTTCAGCGACATACATCCTAAACCACGGCTTCACGCGCTCCGTCTCATTTTCATTCTGAATGGCGCGCTTGCGACTGTGGCAACGATGGCAAAGTCGCAACTTACGTATATTGGAGACTTGATCCCGTTCAGGAGGTCCGGCACCGCTTTTGTTTGAGAGAGATCTGGTGGAGTGTTGCTCACATGGAGGGGACAAAGGAGCGTGATTATAAAGGATGCCGTAGTACACTAGTAAGGCAATCGAAACAGAGTTTTGTCAAGACGCAACTGGTAAAAGTTTCGAGTTGTGTCAACTTTTGTGCTGAGGGATAACCAAAGGCGGCGAAGGTTCTTTTCATTCCACCGCTCATTCGGAATGGATGAACGTTCTCCTCGATGGCGTGTGGAAATCATTAGGATGGACAAGCTTCCAGGGCCGTTTGCAGATGACGATACCGTCAGACATTTCATGCTTCATAAGTCATTCTTGCAATCTTCACATCATATTCCTAAGGTGTTTCTAGGGGAAAACATTCATCCGGCAATTCTGTTTTCACGCTTCAATACCCCCTAATTCCGGGGATTATGACCTGATTGTCCGTCCAACATTTTACATGATCGTCAAGGATGTCGAAGTGATGTGTCAGGAATTCCTCAGTAATGTGAACCCACTTGAAAGGGAGTGTCCACTGCTGTCACCATTGCCAATCATGTTCAATAAGAGTAAGATATGAGCAATCATGCAATCAGGTTGTCAGGGCACCAAGTCCACTGAGCAACACGTCAGTAGCTCCCACTGTGGAGGCTGTTTCATGCAATGATCATGAGTGGGTAAGAAGAAATAAAATAAATAAGTTACAAATCTTATATACTTGGGGAAGCGGCCAATGCCGTTTTGACACGTTCAGATGTCAACGACTGATTGATGTCATCATGTGATTTTTTTTTTTTTACTTAAAAAAAAAACTGTCTAAAAATTCTTATCAGTAACAGGGCACATGAAACCTATAGAGAGCACATAACGCTTCCAAAAGTCGTGCACCAGACAGGGTGAAGGGAATCGGATGGATTTCTTAAATCCAAATACCTCTCTCCATCTCTTCAGCCTTGAATCACATCGAGTTCATCTTCGAACGGAACCCCTTTTGATGTCTCTAATCCTTGAGTATTGTCTTCATCGTCCGATTTGAAAGCTAAACAACCACCACCACCCCCTTCACGTCCGTAAAATATCATGTCCAACTTCTCAACTCTCCTTCCAATCGACTGGCCAGTTGTCCCTTTACATCCTAAAACACGTCCTCAGTCATCCTGGAATTCCACCATCTTCGGCTTCTCATGAACAACAGCCACTTCTAAGAGTAATAGATCTATATTATTAAGACACCCTAGACGACAGTGTGATACGTGTAGAAACCATGAGACCTGATGAAAGAGGATGCGTACAGATATGTCTAAGTGTGGTAAGATATATACATGCAGAGATGATAGCAAGGAAAACAGCGATGATCGATGCAAATGGAGGCTAACAACAGACATCTCCAAAGTCCCGATTGAAAAGAGAAGGAAAGAGGATGCACAAAAGGAGAATCATTCACGACTTTTCTGTGATCACCGTTGCCGTCAGATAAGGGTCAGGAATAAGCATAATTGAAACATACTGG
>QLOM01017681.1:0-24747 GCA_003313785.1 Termitomyces sp. MG148 | reverse complement strand
TCAGCGGGAAATGTACGCAGTCAACTGAACTAGTATCTTTATTCATTACTAATTGTGACGTAGTTTACGCCAACTCGATTTTGGTGAGTAGTCTAATGGCTGAGAATCTGGTGCTGCAGAAGGAACCCGCTCGGACACAGGTGATGTATGTCGGGCCCCGACTTTTTTTTCGACTCTCTTCGTTGACCAAAGGTACCATTCGACAGGTTTAATTCACGGAACAACTCGCGAATGATTCTGGAGGGGGCTGTATCGATGGGTCTCCCAGGCCTCAACTCTGGCCAAGGTGAGAAATATGAACTCAGAATCAGTGCAACAGATGTTAATCTGACATAGGTGTTGAAGCTGAAGCATAAGCGTTCGGACAGATGACCACATTCAAGATATAGTTTCAGCGCATTCAAACGAAGCTGTGATGAGAGAACTCAAGTTGGTTTTAATGGTATTGTGATTCCAAAATATAAGTAACTTAGAATTATGGTGTAGGAATTGATATGAATATGTTTGTGTTAAACGCCAGTGATATCACCGTGCGTCGTGACACCTCTGATCACCGATAAGGGCAAATTAAACCTCATATTATTCACCCCTGACCAAATACTATACGTGCCGTCGTGTATACGCACCCTCAGTCAAGTACACGAGACTGAGGGTAAGCTAATACGTACCTTACTTGACGGACACTGCTAATAATTGTACCTAGTTCACATAACTTACCGTGTGTTCTAGGTAAGCTTAATATACGAGTCAAGTTGTAACGGACTTACAGCCGTAGAGCCTCGCTCTACGCCTCTTCAAACAGTATAATAATTATTATACTAAATAATAATAATAATTAAATAAATATAAGATTAAATTAATTAACTACGTATTATAATTCTGTATGGCTGCCTTAGGTAAGGCAGCCAATTTTACTGTCATACGTAGTATTAGAATTGACCACCGATCTGGTTCTGCTGTGTGACTGTAAGGCTTTGCAATTACTTTGACAACATTTCACTTTTTTGAACCTTTTAGGTTCAATTTGAGTACTACAAATGATTAATTGTGATTCTAGACTGTCAGTCTAGAGAACCTTGTGAAAAACACTGAACAGTGCATCAACTTCTTGACGCACACAACCAAAACAATTATACGTAGAGCATTGTGATTGGTGCAGTAGTAGGTGGTGTAGATATAATAAAATGAAATAAAAAAATATATATTGTCCACAAATGTAGAGGCAAATAAAGCCTCCATGGCTCAAAATCCTTACTCATCTGTCAAAAGAATACAAAAGTCAATGTTAACTGACAGTACCAGTTGAGAAATAATGAGCTGCTTATGAAATTGTAATGGACTTACAGCTGTAGAGCCTCACTCTACAGCCTCCTCAAAAGTATTAATAATTATTATACTGAATAATAATAATTATTAAGTAAATATAATAATTAATTAATTAATTAATTATGCATTATAATTCTGTATGGCTGCCTTAGATAAGGCAGCCAATTTTACTGTCATCTTCTGCTGCGAGTCCCGCGGGAACAAGATAATGAATAGCGTATACCGGATCGCCTATGAATAGAAGTATGAAAAAGGGAGAGGTGGGTGAATGAACAAAAAAATAAATCAGACAAGGCTAGTGTACAAGAGGGGTGAGCGCCTCGGTCGCATTACTGACAAACTGGGCATACAAGAGATAATCGGGCTCAGACGGCGGCTAAGCCTAATGTTTAAAATAGAAACAAGACCAATTATCTGGGGTGAGAGATGAGAGTCACTCATCGTAAGGTGAAAGACAGATCTTACTGTGCAGAGTGACAAGTAAATGAGACAAAATTAAAATGCAAATACAGTAAAGGAATAACGACTCTGCACAATGGCTGTCAACAATATGTATGGTGAGAGAGCGACTGGGCGCTCACCTGTGCTGGAGTGACTATGGTGAGAGTGCACAAAAGTGGCACAAAAAAACGTGAGACCTATAGATCCCACTGTTCTCAGCACAGCCTCTGCCCAACTTGGGCACCGAGCCGAGAACAGTCTAAGATCCTTACGTGGGGAGCACAAGTGGTGACAACAAATGTGTGGTGACGCGCAGAGGCCTACAAAAAGGCTCCCTACCCTTGGAATCCGCCTTTATGACGACCTCTGCTGCGAGTCCTGTGGGAATGAAATAATGGATAGCGTATACCGGATCGCTACTGAGATAGCAATCCACGTAAATATATTTGTCGATTGTAACATAGTGAGGTAATGAGGCTGAAATGCTGAAGGCTAATCGAGTGTGCCAGGTGTGTGGTGGGGCGGTGGCGGTGAGAAATGATGAAAGCGTCAAGCCAAGAAAAAGAGGAGTGATGATGAATTGTAGTCAGCAGGGGAAAGACTTGCAGGACTTTTGTTTTGCAAGCTCCATAGCCGCTCGTACCGATGGGTTTTCACAAATGTAGAGTTTCCAAGCTGATGAAGACCAGCGGCCGATGGCCATGATGATGTCTTCTGAGAGTCCCAGACTAGCGTAGAAAGTTGCACCGCCCGCATGGGCAGAGTGGCCACCGTATCCATGGTTCATGAATGAGAACAATTTGCAATCAAACCATGCTCGCATAGGTGGGTAACCAGCCTCAGTGATGAATAAAGCTCAATGCAGGCCATGAATCGCATTGCGTCGGGTCGAGTATTGTTTTAAGAGGAAAATAGGATCAGCAATTTCTTGGGGCAATGAAAGAATTGATTGGTCTTGTGGTATGGCAGTCTGTACCCTGCAAAACCGCGTGTGAAGTGTAGTGAACAGTGTTTGATGATTTTGCGCCAGTCTGTAGAGTGTTTCGATTTCTGAGTGAGTTTGCCAGTATGGTGGCATGTGTAAAAGTTGCAAGACATCAGCGTTGCAAAGAGAAGATCGCCATAATCATCCGAACTTTTTGCTTTTGTTACAAAGCTTTGAAGATGGGACAGGCGGAGAGGGAGTTTGCGGCGAATTGGGTCGGCCCTGATCTTTTTCGAGCCACAAATTGCTGCTTTTACTGATGGATGGGAGACGTTCTGGTCGAATTCTGGAAAAATGTCGCCGAGGAAATGCTTAGCTCCAGTAAGGTACTTCAGGCCTGATGCAATAAACTTTGCCAAGTATGCGACATATCGGGAGAGAGTGGAAGGAGTGGGATCGAGAGGAAGATGGTGAGCAATGCAAAACTTGATATAGTCTCGAGCACCAGTTGCGTAGCATGATGCCGTTGAGTTTTTGATGGCATTAGATTGTACAAATGATGTCCAGTCATCCAGAGCATGAGATGACATTGTGGGGCGGGTCTTAGATGATGACCCGCCCAGAGAGATTAAAAGGTTTTCTTCCATCACGCTGGCAGAAGGTCCCTGGGTGGATCGAACAAGCGGACATGGTCAGCGGGGAATTTTCTGTGATATTCCTCAAATAAAAGGCGAGAAAGAAGGTCAGCGTGAACGTTGTCTTTCCCAGCGATATAGCAGACTTGTAGATTGATGCTGGATTGGAGAATAATACCCGCTACAGCTCTTAAGACAGAGTTATGCAGGGGTTCGGCAGCTCCTAGCGAGTTAAAGACCGCAATGGAGTCCAGACTGTCGGTGAAAACCAGTAAGCGACGAGGTGGGCAAGAGAAAGAAGCGACGTGATGAATAGCCGATAGGATGGCTATGAGCTCCAAGAAGAATATGTCAATCTTTGCAGGTGGCTCGGCCGCATGAATTTGGTACGCAAATCCGTTTCCAGCGTAAACGAACGCAAGTCCTAACTTTAAGGCTGCATCAGTCCAAACAATCATGTTGGCCGCCTTGTTTGACCATCGTGTGGAGTCCAAGAAGTGGACTCCAATCAACTTTGGGATTGTTTCAATCAGCCACTCCATGTCACCTGCGTAAGAGGTGTTCTTACCAGACATTTTCCGATACATCTCAGTAAGGGCAGGTCTCCCCCATGGAAGTACGTTTAAGAGCCAATTGATATGTCCGGCAAGGCGTTGCTAAACCTGTAGAGTAGGACGGCGCAAAGGTGTATCAAGAAAAGAACGAATGTTCGAGATAACGTCGGCAATGGACTCATCAGTAAGCATGATGGTACCATGATTGATGTCAACCCAGAAACCAATGATTTTAAGAAGCTCTCCGAACTACTGCTTTTTGTCCTCCCAAGGACAACCAATCTCATCCCATAGGATGAGCAATTGGGTCTGACGTTTAGGGCACATGCGTCCTTTGAAAAGAATGAGGTTGGACGCAAAGTCCCATGAGAAGAAATCATCCATGAAGACGTAAAGGTCAGTAATGTTAAGCTTTCTCATTCCAAGCCAACACATAAGACCCAAAACAGCACACCAACACCGAGGTGACGCGCGGTTACCAAATACAAGGCGATGAACGACATACCACACACCATCAATATTGATGAATTGACAAAGTTGCCAAACTGGGTGCGCAGGCAAGTTCAAGAATGTGCTCGCTACATCCAACTTCCAGGAGACTAACGTCTCATTTAGGAAGGACTGCTTTGCATTGTGAAGAGCTTGCCCAAAGGTTTTCATGTCGTCGTACTTGACCTTCGCGTCATGATGAGGGATTCCATTGTTTAGGCCAGAGGCCAAATGATCAGTGACTACTCTCGCCTTTCCTTTTTGCCAGACAACAAAAAGAGGCAAAGACTTCATTCCTGGCATGAGGTGATTGAGGTGCTTGACTTCGGTCCAGTGACTGGCCTTGAGCTCCTTGTCTCTGAACGCGTTGATCGCGTCGAGATCAGCTTTGTTGGACGCGTAGTTTGGGAGGAATTCATCGTTGTCCTTGAACCAATCGCCTTCGTCAAAAGGCCAGAACCCTTCTTGAAGACCCTTCATCACAGACTTTACAAAAGGTTGATTTGGATGGTCCCACAATAAGTTCTCAAATTTGTTGACGTTGAAGGGGGTTTCAACGCGGATGGAATCTTTCAGCTCGGCGAGGGCTGACACGATTCTTGGGTCGTTGAGCAAGTGGTCAGGAGGTGAAGGTAAAGGAGGAGCTGTTTCGGTGTTGATTGCGGCAGGCGACGCGGTTGAGGGGGAGTCGTTATTCCAAATAAATCCTCAGCAAAAGTGTAATTCTTTGGCCAAGTCGTTGGTGTGCGAGAATGAGCATTTGGTGCCCTGCGAGCAAATTGATTGCAGGCCTTGAGAGATAGCGTTTGATGTCTTAAGCATCAAGGTTGAGATTTGCGCAATATTGCTGGCGTCTGAGTTTGAGTTTTGAGAGGCATTCTTTGGCGTCTCGAGCTCTGTGGTTGCCCCTACATTCGCTGCAGATGTGATGCCGGCAATTGCTGGGGCACGGATCCGAGTTGCAGAAACCCAAATTCCAGTTTTGACAAATAGTAGCCAGCCTTTTACGCGGCTGAGATGACGTACCCAGGCTGCGTTTTGGTCCAGATTGCAAAGCAGATGATACCAAAAGAACCTGAGCCAGGAAGGGAATTTGCAGTTCGTTATGATCGTCCATGTGGAAAAGATTACGAGCATAGCGATCACAAGTGTCCCGATCGAACTGAATAGCAATAGACGCGCCGTTAGGAATTGTTTGGCAGAATTCAATGATTTTGGCACGGTAGACAGACAACTCATCTTCACAATGAGGATAGAACAAGATGACAGCCGCGAACCAAGCATCAAAAACTCACGTCCAGTCGGACTCAGTCCTAACCGGGTGTTTAGCGGTTGCAGTGTCTTTCTTGACCAAGGAGAAACCCACAGCAAAATCCTTTGGCTCATCCTGTTGATCATATCCATGATTCAAAGAAGCGTAAAGTTTTTCAAAATCAATGTAATGATCCAGGATGACCAGCTTCCACATTGAGCAAGATATCAGGTCCTTAAGACGTTGTGTTTGGCCCAAAATGATGAGAGGGTCAAGAGCGGATTCTTTAGCAAACTCTTGACGCAAGCGCCATGTCTTGGCAATGTAAGGATCAGCCGAGACTTTACTCTGAAGATGAGCGAGATGGGGAGCCGCCTCGAGAACAGATTGAGGAATACCAGAGACGTGGGGGGAAACCCTCGGCTGTCCAAGAATATCGGCAATCTGGTCAAGAAATATGGCTGCAGGGCGCTCAGCGGATTCAGCAAGATGGTTGAGCTTCGAGCGCAAGGAGGACCAAGCTGACACTTCAACTGCTCGAAGATGATCCCTCTGGATCCTCTCTGATTTGGATAACGTGGAGCTCCAATCGTTCCTGAGTCCGGACCCCTCAGCGACTGATCCTTCTGGCAATGGGCCACACAAGGACTGCGCTCATTGCTTGCCTTTTGAGTTGTGTTTGAGTTGTATATGTTGATGTACTTCATCAAAGTGATCTTTAGCTTTGGCTGGAGACAGGCCCAATCGTTTGAGCTCCTCAGTGAAGCTATCGAACGAGCAAGATCTGTCGACGGCTTCATCAATAAGTTTTTGACATTGGAGGGAACGATCTTGGATAAGGTTGTTACCTGGCTCTGGCGAAGAGGGTCGAGACATAAGACGTTCGGCGAGAGGCCTGCGTTTGGGATTCGAGTTTGCATTAATCTGGTTGATGGCTTCAGTAATAGCACCTCACTGCTGCTCTTGCTGCAGAGCAAGCGAAGGTCGCAGAGAACCTGATAATTTATAACTCATGGAGAGGAATCAACATAGAGGAACAATAGTATGAACAAAAAAATAAATCAGACAAGGCTAGTGTACAAGAGGGGTGAGCGCCTCGGTCGCATTACTGACAAACTGGGCATACAAGAGATAATCGGGCTCAGACGGCGGCTAAGCCTAATGTTTAAAATAGAAACAAGACCCATTATCTGGGGTGAGAGATGAGAGTCACTCATTGTAAGGTGAAAGACAGATCTTACTGTGCAGAGTGACAAGTAAATGAGACAAAATTAAAACGCAAATACAGTAAAGGAATAACAACTCTGCACAATGGCTGTCAACAATATGTATGGTGAGAGAGTGACTGGGTGCTCACCTGTGCTGGAGTGACTATGGTGAGAGTGCACGAAAGCGGCACAAAAAAACGTGAGACCTATAGACCCCACTGTTCTCAGCACAGCCTCTGCCCAACTTGGGCACCAAGCTGAAAACAGTCTAAGATCCTCACGTGGGGAGCACAGGTGGTGACGACGAATGTGTGGTGACGCGCAGAGGCCTACGAAAAGGCTCCCTACCCTTGGAATCTGCCTTTACAACGAACGTAACTAGAATCGCATACCAATCTGGTTCTGCTATGTGACCATAAGACTTAGCAGTTACTCTTGACAACATTTCACTTTTTTAAACCTTTTGGGTTCAATTTGAGTACTACAAGCAATTAATTGTGATTCCAAACTATCAGTCTAGAGACCTTTGTGGAAACCAATGAACAGTGCATCAATTTCTTGATGCATGCACCCGAACCAACTTATACATATAACACTGTGATTGGATGGATTCTAATCAACCATTGGAACCAACGTGCAATGGTGAGATCATTGACCAGTCGCTAGCATATCCGCTAGCAGTCTCAGCTGACTTGGTTCATCCTGGGTTAGTGTAAGGGCAATCTCTAGAGGCTATGGCTCAGTCACACAGTTGGCAGAGAGAAATCCAAAGTATATATAGGTAATACAATCATAACTACTCACCTGGCAGAGGGAAATCCAAAGAGAACAAGTCTAGGGATTTCTTATGCCAGGAGTGATGCTTCCAAGGCTCCAGAAGCATGGGAAGTAACTGTATAGCATGACAAAAGCCACAATAAAATTTATAATCTAAAAAAGGGAAATCTCCAAAAATAATCAAAAACTCGGAAATTGCCATTGCCAAAGGTCATGCAATTGTCTCATGTGACTTGCTTAGTAATTTGGAGGCTAGCCTTGAGATGACTAAGCCTCTGGATGCTTACTAAGCCTCTGGAAGTGTTGGCTACACTTGTTTGAATGATAACTAAAGAACCAGAGCACTTCAAGAGCTAAGAATAGTACTAATAGATAGTGTTGAAAGAATAGAAGCAGTAAAGTAAAAGAGTGACAGCAGAAATAAGGAAATAAATAGAGGAAGAATGAAGGAATAAAGAGTGAAAGAAGGGAGAAATGAGGAGTCCCCTGACAATTAGAGTCCACTGAGGCTACGATGGAGGAACTCCTTCAGCAGCCTCAGGAAATGCCTGGCAGAGCTTTGTGGAGCAAAGCACAACTGAGTGCTGCACCCAGCAGTGCAGCAAAGACAGGAGTAGTCTGAGAGACCCCAGAACAGAACACTAGAAGAAACAACGCTTCCTATATGCAGCCTAGAAGGCCAGGAAGATTGCCTCAGGCCCAAAGTATTGTTCGAGGCCCTCTTGAAGGTTGCAGACCTTTGTTGTATTTCCTGGAGAAGACACAGCAATTGGAAACAGGCAGTTTGAGAGTTCCAACTGAGTTGACTCTGTTGACACAGCAGCAACAAGGGGATGTTGTGCCTCAGGGAACTACCATCCCTAAGCAAAGAACCCTAACCATGCATTGGGAAGACAAGACTTCAAATGATGAGGAAGGTGGACAAATCAAGTCCACCTTGTAGGTTCAGTGCATGATGCTTTGGAAGAGGTATCCTTTCATTACAAAAGATACAATGCTAGCAAGGTTAGGACTGTATGTACTTAAGCACATACATTTGATACAGGCCCAAGGTGAAAGTGTACCTCCAGTAGATACAATTGAATATATCAATTTATATGTTCAGATACTTGAGCTCAAGGTGCACACCTACATCTATAGGAAAGTGAATTGAGGCTCAGTGGCCTTGATGCCAGATGGAGCAAACCTAATATCAAATATTCTGGTCAAGGCACAGCCAGTGCTTTTTCTACGTCTGGAGGAAGCAATAAGTAACATATACATTCCTCAGCAAACAAGGGAGACAGAAGAACAGTTTGCAGCAAGATTTGCTGCAGTGCAACATCAACAGATCTTCAGAGGTCACCAAGGACAACTCCTGTCAACAGTTGAGTCAGTATCTACTATCCCACTGGTAGAAAGCCACGACATGGAAGCTAGAGGAGGTGATCTCTCTGCAAGTCAAAAGAGAATCAGTGGAGAAACCACTGAATAACCAGGTACCACTGGCAGACAAGTTTGCTGAAAAGGTGGCATATCAGCATATGCATAATTAAGACCTGAATTGCTAGAGACACTTCTGGATTGATGATCTGCTATGCTTGAGATGCCCTTGCAGCGCAAAATTTGTATGCACTGACAAGTAGGGGCTGCAGAACGGACTACTCACCTTCCAGGAACGCATCTATATGCCAAACAACTCAGAGCTCTGGAGGTGCATTGTCAAACAGCACCACAACTCCTGCATTGCCAGACACCCTGGCTGCTAGAAGACATTGAAGCTGGTCTCCCAAAACTACTGGTAGCCATAGATGTTGCACTACATTGGTACGTACACTAGCACCTGCGACCTCTGCTATGCCCTTCAACTGATCAACTGCACTCCCTTCCCACACCCACCACACGCTGGAGCATGGCCTCTGTCAACTTCATTGTGGAACTCCTGGATGCACACAGATACAATGCTGTCATGGGTGTTGTGGATCTCTATGGTAAGTGGGCACACTTCATTCCAACATATACAACCTGCTCCGCAATAGGTGCCACCAACCTGTACTGGAAGAACATCTGGAAACTCCATGGCCTCTCTGACACCTATGTCTCTGACTGAGGCCTGCAGTTTGTAGTGGACTTCACCCAGGAGCTCTACCATCTCCTACATGTCAAGCTCCACACATCCACCGTATACCACCCACAGTCTGACAGGCAGACCAAGCACGTCAACCAGGAGCTAGAGTAGTATCTCTGGCTGTCCTGCAATGAATGCCAGGATGACTGGAATGAGCTCCTCCCCAAGGCAGAATTCCAGTACAACAATCATGTCCACACGTCCACGCAGGTCTCCCCATTTTTCCTTGACACTGGCCAACACCCCCAGATGGGCTTTGAACCATGCGCATGCCGATTGGAGAATGAGTCAGTCAACAACTTCATTGACCACATGCAGAAGGCACAGGAAGAGGCGAAGGTGATGCTAACCAAGGCAAAGGACAATGTAATGGACCTCAGTCGTAGAGCTTGCCTCTACGACTTACTTTACTCACAAATAACTGTTATAATTATTTATATTCAATAATTATATTACTAATATTTGTATATAGTGTTGTGTGGCTGCCTTATGTAAGGCAGCCATTTTTACTGTCATACTACGTAGTACTAGAATTGTATACCAATCTGATTCTCTTGTGTGATAGTAAGGCTTTCTATATCTTAACAATGTTTCACTTTTTTGAACCTTTCAGGTTCAATTCTAATACTACGAGCAAATACTGTGAACTCTAGACTGAGAGTCTAGAATATTGATCACATCAAACAGTGCATCAACTTCTTTGACACATGCACCCGAGCCACACATACGTAGCATTAATTGATTGGATGAGTTTCAATCAGCCCACTGAACCAACCCGCGATGGTGAGACCATTGACCAGTTGTTGGCGTACCCGCAAGCAACACCGGCTGACCCGGGACCACTCAGGGCAGATGCTGCAGATGCTATAATGGAGGATTCCTCCCAGCAGCCGCATGGGATGCCAGGAGAAGTCCAATAGAGCAAATCCCAACCCACAGCTGCACCAGAAATGGTCTGGGAAACCCCAGAACAAAACACTGGCAGAGGCAGTGCTCTCTATATCCAGCCAGTAAGGCCAGGGAGAGTGCTTCAGACTTGGAGTAGCATTCAGAGTTCATCCGAGGGTCGTAGACCTTCAATGTATTTCCTGGGCAAGATGCTGAGGTTGGAAGCAAGCAGTTGTTGAGTTCCAACTGAATCAACGCCGATGATGCAGCGGCAGCATGGGAGTGGCAAGCCTTAGGAAGTCGCAACCAATGCGCCGCAGAACCCAGTGGTTCACTGGGAAGACAAGACGTCAGATGACAAAGAGGGTGGACGAGTTGAGTCTACCTTGCAAGTTCAGTGTGCTATGCTGTGGAAGAGATATCCCAGCATAACAAAGGACACATTGCATGTGCAATTAGGACTGTATATACTCAAGCACATATGGTTAATACAGGCTTGAGGTGATAGCATACCTCCATTAAATACAACTGAATATATCAATCTGTATGTTCAGATTCTTGAGCTGGAAGCCCAAGCGTATATGTATCGAAAAGCAAGTTGAGGATCAGCTGCCTCGACACTCGAGGGAGCAAATTTGATTCCAAGTATTCTAGTTCTGGTGAAGCCAGTGCTTTCTTCACATTTGGAGGAAGCAATCAGCAATATATATGCTCCCCAGCAAGTGGGAAAGTCGGAAGAACAGTTTGCAGCAAGAATGTCTGTAGCGCAGCGTCAACACAGATTCAGGGGTCAGTCAAGGAGACTTCTGTCCACAGTAGATTCTGTGTCTACCATTCCAATGGTAGAAAGCCGTGAGGCAGAAGCGGAGGAAGTAGTTTTCCTGCAGGTCAAACAAGAATCAGTAGAGAGAGCACCACTGAATAATTGTGTGTTGCTGGCAGACAAGTTTGCTGAATGAGTTGCATATCAGCGCATGCGAAATCAAGATCTGAATTGCCAGGGATATTCCTGGATAGACAATCAAGGCATAGTGTTCAACGGAGTAACACCTATCGATGAGATGAGATGGCAGTATATCCAACAGACACAACAGCCAAACAGTAGGATAGGTAAACCTCCCACTGTGGAGTCGGGCCACCTTCCTGACCAACAGTCCAGGGAGGACTGAGGTGGACGTGAGGTTCCACCTCACTGGAATGATGCAAGCAGGCAGCATTATACAAGTCAACGACCTGTATGAGCCTTCTCAGTGGTACTGCCTGCTGAAGGCAGGAATAAGACGCCTGGATTAACTGAGGCGACGAAAGTGTATAATGAGAATATGCACCAGTGCCTCATAAGTATTATTGATGATGCAGTAGGCGTAGTACTGCGCCTACCAGAGGGAATTAAGCCATGCAAGGCTGAATCCAAGCACATTCACCCATATCATGGAGAGTCCAAGTTTAGCAACTTGGAGAACTGGACGATGGATGTGTGCAACCATCTGGCAGCCTGTCAGTATGGTGGAGATTAGCTGGATCGAGAACAAGTTTTTGTTCTTCCTGAGTTCTTGGATGGATCAGCCAAGAGTTGGTTTCGCCATCATGTCTTGCACTACAATCGTGCATGGCAGCAGTGGACCTTCAAGGATGTGATCCTTGAACTATACAATAGATTTGTGAGCATCCACAATGCAGGATGCACGGGAGGCATTCATCGCAACTTTCTATACAAAGAAACTGGGAGTTCAAGGTTTCTATAATACCTTGATAAACCACGCCCAGAACATGTCAATTTACCCAGACAACTGGGTAATGATAGACATGTTCCTGTGCGGAATCCCAGATGCAATGAGAGAGTCTCTCATCTGTGACGACGGACTATCTCTCGAAGTCAACACAGTTGAGGAATTTGTAGCGCATGCATTGCGCTATGAGCAAGCTTGCAAAGTGGCTAAACGCTTTGAAATTCATTGTTCAAAGACACGGCCAGCCAAGAGACCTGAGCCTCAGAAGGTAGACACCTTCTGGGCCCGCCGGAAGGATATGGGTGGCAATACGAACCCTCAGTTTGTGATAAAGACATCGTACGGCCAGGAGCAACGATTACGCCCCGACCACCCCATGGATTGGAGAGATCCAGTGGTACAAGACCTCCAACAAGGTCCACACCAGGAGGGTAATCAACCAAAACTATTGGCTAACGTTGTCAAGACATCAAATCTGCCACCGCAAGCTGAGGTGAGTCGCCTTGCCGGGGCAAATGCTTGCTTCAAATGTGGCCGACCTGGACACTATGCAAATGAATGTCCAGGAAGCGGTGGGCGGGTAGTGGCCAAGCCACATGCGTATGTGCATGCAGCACACACGGCTATCCCTGATGAAGAAGGGGTAGACTCAGGTAATGAGCCTGATGTTGAGGATGAGGAGGTTGATAACCTCAGTAGCAGCGCACCAGAGGCTGGGAATGCCTCTGAGCCAGAACAGATGTCAGACAGCGAGTACGTCGAGGTTGACGTATATGATAATGATTATTATGCATGGGAGCCAGAGTCAGAGTTCATGGGAGCTCTGACGGACTATCTGGCTAGTGCACTCGACCGACCAATTGGCGCTGCAAATGTGAAGGTGTATAAGGTACATCTTTGGAAAGCCCCAGAGAAGCTGGCAAGGCCAGCCCTGAAGTGCAAGAACAAGGAGTGCCTTGTATTGTACGTTGAGGTGAATGGTCACAAGGCGTGGACCTTGTGGGACTCTGGAAGTACGACGACTGGGGTGACACCTCAGTTCTGCCAGGTGCATGATGTGTATGTTAGTGAACTGAAGGAGCCACTACTCCTTCAGCTGGATACCATGGGCAGCCAAGCTGTGGTGCAGTTTGGAACACAGGCAACAATTGCCTGTGCCAAGTCAAAATCTAGGGAATACCTGGATGTAGCAAACTTCGATCACTACAACATGATTATAGGAACACCCTATATGAGAAAGCACGGTGTTATTCTTGATTTCAAAAATAACGAGATAATAGTGGATGGCAATGTCATTCCAGCGGTCAGAGTGACTGTTGATAATAGCGATGGTCGTCTCCATTGACACTGGGCTATGGAAAAGAAGCCCCTAGTCAGGTGACATTGACTAGTCAGCGGCAGGAAAGTGCCTACCGTAGAGGAGGTGGATGACAAAGAGCAAGCTTGTGTGAGCTTGCCGGCAAATAGTCCAGCACTGATGGTGCTGGAGAATGAAGTTCTAGAGTACGAATGTATTCTGAAGAGGGGGGAAAGCCCCAAGGAAAAGTGTGAAAATCAGGATAAGACTGAGGCCAAGAGGCCTCAGCATGCAGAAAGCATGGGATGTCAACCGACGTTGTCACGAGTCAAGGTTGAGGACCTTGTTTTGAGTAACGAGCAAGAAATGTTGGGGGATGATATATCCTCCACACAGACGACTTGATTGATATGGGATCGACTGGTACCACATCCCACATTTGAATGGGTGTTCGATGCGTGAATACCTACCAAGTGGAATGAGCTGGTAGCATCCATGTACGCATGGAATGGACCATGCTGGAGTCCAAAAGAAGAGTCATATCATCAGGCTAGTGATGACGAGATATTGCCGCCCAGCAAGGTGTTTTTTGATGAACTGTCTGTGACATTGAAGAGAAGCAAGAAAAGTGTGCCTGTGCGATTGCACACACCGGACGAGAGTGAGCTGAGGATCATGGCCCTCAGAGAAAAGTACGATCGTCCAGCTGCATGGGTGAAGACAAGTACAAGCTCACGACATAACATGGGCATGAAAGGCAAAGATAAAACTGCTGGTTTTACAAAAGAAGATATCCCAAACTTGTGGCTGCAGTGGCAACAGGAATTTGCAGATATCTTGAATGGTATCAAGGAGGAGCTACCTCCTTGGAGGGAAGTCAACCATGAAATAAACCTTATAGATGAGAATAAGGTGTACAAATATCATTTGCCGCAATGCCCGATGGCACTCCAGCAGCAGCTGAGAGACAAGACCAATCAGTACTTGTGAGCTCAGTGGTGGGAGGCCAGACCGGCCTCCCAAGCTGCACCGCTGTTGTGCATTCCAAAGAAGGATGGGACGCTGAGGACTGCATTGGATGCTTGCCAATGCAATGACAATACAGTGAAGGATGTGACACCACTTCTGGATCAGGAAGTTATTTGGAAAGACGTGGCAAGAGCAAAGTTCAGGTCAAAAATTGACCTGACAGACATGTATGAACAAGTGAGAATTCGCTTGTCCGATATTCCAAAGACAGTGTTCTCGTCAATAACGGGAACATACGTTAGCAATATAATGCAGATAGGAGACTGTAATGCTCCTGCTATGTTTCAGAGGTTGATGACCTCTATATTCAGAGACATCATTGGAAGATTTGTCCATATATATTTGGATGACATATTCATTTATTCCGACTCGATCAAGGAACACAAAGAACACCTCCGTGTCATATTCAAGCAATTGAGGTCCAATTTACTGTACCTCAAATGGAAGAAATGCGAATTATACGCCGAGACAGTGGACTGCCTTGGACACAAGATCAACAGTCAGGGTATTCATCCTGACCAAGACCAAATCGATCGCATACGTGAATGGCATGTGCTCCAGAATTACAATGATGTCCAACAATTTGTTGGACTGGTAAATTATATCGGCAATTGCCTGCCCGATATAACCACGTATACTGGACCATTGATGTCCATTACACAAAATGGGGCTCCATTCATATGGAGACCTATCCACCAGCGATGTTTTGAAATGATCAAGAGAATTTGCTCGAAGACACCTGTCATCCGACTCATAGATCCCAGGTGTGATGAGCCAATCTGGCTCATCTGTGATGCTTCGAAGATGGGAGTTGGTGCAATGTATGGCCAGGGAAGTTCTTGGCAGAATTGCCATCCAGCAGGATTTATGTTGAAGAAGTTCACTTTGGCACAACAGAATTATGCAGTCCATGAGCTGGAAATGCTAGCCATATTTGAGGCGCTCCTCAAGTGGGAAGACAAGCTGATGGGATATAAAATCCACATCATTACGGACCACAAGGTACTTGAGTTCTTTAAGACTCAAGCAACTCTGTCCCCCTGGCAACACTGGTGGATTGACTATATGTTGCAATACCACTTTGACATTACTTATGTCAAAGGCAAGTTGAATAAGGTGGCCGACTGTCTCTCGAGGTATTTCAAGAGCAATAGAGTAGGCAAACACCATGAGAGCCATGACTATGTCAATGCGGATGTCCGCATTGACCCCCAAGGCGATGATCTTCCATATAATTGCTACAGGGAAGTAAAAGAACATGTAGTGGAGCTTTGGGCCATGCAAGCAACTGAGATCCGACGGAGTCAACGCTTGCAAGAACGCCATGAAGCTCGGGACATAGAAGCTGAACAGCTAGAACAGGCTCAGCCTAAACCGCCGGTGGAAGCGCATCAAAGCACAGTAGGCCATGGCCCTAGAGTAGACAGCCAAAGCATTACACTGGCGGACACATTGGTAGCTGCAGGAGAGCAGGTGACTCTTCCTGTTCTCCAATCTGATGAGTTCCTACGTGAAGTACATCAGAAATACAACCAAGATACATTTTATGCCAAGATACAGCATAATGCAATGGCTCATCCACGATTCAGCGTGGATGATAAGGGTCTGATCTGGATAACCAATGTTTGAGAACAATGGGTGGCATGTATACCACACGACTGGCCCCTAATTACCCAGATTATCACACAAGCCCACAAAACTGTTGGTCATTTTAGTACCAACAAGACACTCGAATACCTGAGGCAGTGGTACTGGTGGCCTCAGATGCAGGTGGACGTGTCCAAATTTTGTCAGACTTGTGAGGCCTGCCAGCGCTCAAAAACAAGTAACAAGAAGCCAGCAGGGAAGTTACACTCCCTGCCAGTCCCTACCAAGCCGTGGGACTCCATCAGAATGGACTTTGGGGGCCCATTTCCTGAGTCCAAAGCGACAGCGTCAGAACTGTTGTGGATATATTTGAAGGAGATTGTAAGGCTGCACGGCCTTCCAAGTTTGATTGTGAGCAATAGAGATGCAAAATTCACGTCTCAATGGTGGTGAGAGCTTCATAAGCTCATGGAAGCTAAACTGCTCATGTCCACATCATTCTATCCGCAGACATATGGTCAAACAGAGCAAGCAAATAAGAGTATTGCCCAGATAGTTCGTGCAGTGGTCCGACTGGACCAACGTGACTGGGTAGACAAGATACTCCTCACTGAGTTTGCAATTAATGCCAGCGTATTAGAAACTACAAAATATGCACTCTTTGAGCTCAATAGAGAATACATGCCCTCTATGCTATGAGAACTCCAGGGAGATGAGGTGGTCCATAAAGGAGTAAAGGACTTTGCGCAAAAAGCGTTGGAGAACCTGGCCAACGTGCACAATGCAATTATTGCAGCATGTGTCATACAGGCAAAACACACAAATGATAAGCATAGTGACAAGCCTGAACTAATGCCTGGTGCGTTAGTATATCTATCTATGGAAAACTTGAACCTCCCAAAAGGGAGGACAAGGAAGCTATGTCCAAAGTTTATTGGACCGTACTGAATCTTGGTTGCGGAACCAAGTACGTCAAACTATGTGCTAGAGCTGCCTGCAGCTCTACAAGCCCGACGCATTGTGCCTAAGTTCCATGTATTGTTACTTAGGCAGTATAATGCCAACAATGATGCCATGTTCCCAAATCGGGTAACACCCAAGACATATGACTTTGGCGCCAGTGACAAACAAGAGTGGTTTGTCAAGGAGATCCTGGGCCATTGTTGGAAGGAGGGAACACACCTTGAGTTTGAGGTACGATGGAGTGCTGGTGATATGACATAGGAGTCATATCAGACATGTGCAAAGCTGGCAGCAGTGGACAGGTACTTAGAGCTGCAGGGTGTGAAATGCCCAAGTCAGCTTGCTAAGCGCTCACGTGCTTAGCCTGATAATATTGATAAAATCATGGTCAGATCTATTGGAATTTGGATCTGAGATCAGATCAGATCGCAATTGGATCAGTCGGAACTTGGATAGATAAGATGGAGATAATCATCCATCTGATGAGATAGGTCAGATCAAGATGCGGAGATGTGTCTCAGATCAGGTTATGTAACCTGATGACTGATAATTTTCTTGTTTTTCCCACCGAGGGACTTACATCTTTTTTTCATTTTCACTATGTCCTACCCATACGCAGGTACAACAAATCAGTTGCAGCCTCAGAACCCACAGGGTTCTGGAGGAGGGGAGCAGCCCCCACAACAGCAACAAGCGCAGCAGCAGCCGATGACAACGCCAAGTGTGGCGTCATTCCCCATGGTGTTCCAGTTTGGGCAGACCCAATTTGGACAGATGCCTCAGTTTTTTCCGCAATTCATGCTGATGACATACCTTCCAGGACCGACCGGTCCTGGACAGCAGATGCAACCGCAGGTGATGTGGGGAATGCCAATGCAGTTTCTGCAGGTGCAGACCCAGAGTGTTGTCCCAATGGAAGTCAACAATGATTCATTGCGAGTGGGACCAAGACGAGTCAAGGTGGAACAGCAACCTCAACGCCAACGTGAAAGGACTCCACCTCCTCGAGAGGCATACAGGAGAGAGCAGAGACAGTCGCCTCCGAGAACCACAGTCCCACAAGGAGGAGCGCTGCGCAAGTTCATAGGGCGCAGATGGGATGAAGGCGCTTTGCGGGTGCAACCACAAGGTCATCCATGACCTCAAACACCTCTGCAACCGTGATCACCGCCTCATCATCGATTGCCATCACTGCAGCGTGATTCATCCCCATGTCGATTTATGCACGCGGAGAAAGGAAAAGGAAAGGAGGTGGGAACACCTCCTAAAATCATCAATCCGCAGGTTGAGGCAGTATAGAGACAGTTGGTGTCCACCAGACAGAGAGTGCCACCGGAATCCTCGTTTTTGAAAGACCCAGTGGCCCAGGTAGTAATTACTGGGCTGCTGGACGAGATTGTTATGCTATAACAGCGTAACAAAAATACAATCAAGACATTCATGAACGCCTTGAAGAGACGGCTGGCATTGCCGGAGGAGCAAGTGGAAGCAAAGCGCCTCAGAATTCAGAGCACGGCACACAAGGAGAGGCGGCCAGAGGTGGTAACTGCGGCTGAGGTACAGAGGGCACCTCAGCCTCAGAAAGAAGCAGGGAAACTGACTCCGACCCCGTCCAGCTCTATCAACTGGGCCCAAGGGGCAGGCAGACGAGGTTGAGTTGACAGAAGTGACGTTTGCAAAAGGAGTCCCCGCTGGAGCCAATGGCTCCACAATGTTTTTCCTTCCAGTGGTGCAATTTGAAGCACCACTGGACTCATACATCCCAGTGTCTGTGAAGAAGGACACCCAGTCAGAAAACGAGGTAGAAGGCTGGCTACCCACCCTCATGTCGCTCGGACTTGAAGATCCAAGCAATGATGATAGCAACTACAGAGAAAGACCGGCGGATACCCCGTCAGAAGGAGAGACTCCTGCTAACTGCAGAGTGCAGTTAGCTAAGAACAAGAAGCTTGCTGGCCAGACCAATCACAAGGCCGCTAGGCAGGCCAAAGCAGACAAGGACCGGGTGGAGCAGACCACCAGGAGAATTCCTGATGGTCTCGGCATGTTCATTGACGGCATGGCCGTCAAACGGTCTAATTGATTCTATGGTGGTGCATTGGACACCCACTTCTATTATTCTCAGCTGTCCAACACTGTCTTTGTTGGAGATGAAGCTGTGACTGCCGTGTATCATGAGGCAGAAAAAGGAGAGAGGTACTACTTCACCAACACAGAAATTGGTAAACTAGTACCTTGGGGATTCCCAATGAATCCCTAGGAGTTGCAAAAGCTCAAGGAGCTTTTGTAGAATAAATTCAAGTCTGTGTCAACACAGAAGGAGGCTTACTATCTGCTGTGCAAATTTCAATGCATCAGTTACAACTTTGATGCCTCCCTTCAAGACCGCATGATGACTCTGGTATGTACACCAGAGTATGATTACATCATGCCCCCCCTCAACCTGTCCTCCCACCACATGAATCTGGCGGTCATGCCAACCCCAGAAGGATACCTGCGGTAGAAGGACCGCAAGGGGAGGCCATTTTTCACTCTGACGGGCTTTGACTCCGAAGGTATTTGTTTCACCTTCGAATTAGACAAACTTGCATAGAACATTCTGTATTTCTGCTGCCCTGGTATGCAGAATGCGGTGTTGGGTATTGCAGTTGACTATGCCTACCGCATCCATTGGAGGACGGTGATAGGACATGCCCTTGTCCGAGCCCTTGCCCCCTCAGGACGAGCCCGTGGATGCTTTGCAAGGCTGTTAGCCTTGATCATTGCACACTCAGGGCTCTACAAGGAAGCTGTCGCAGCTTACGATGCGGCACATCCTGATGCACCGTTGTCCAGCTCACACTTCCTAAGTTTGATGATGCCGTTGCAGTGAACCTGACGGACGCAGATGTTCTGCGTATGCTAATTGTCAACTGCATTCCTGTTGAATGGATTGACCACACCTACACCTTTGGCGTGGTCTTCCTCAAGACCCACTTCTTCAAGGCTAACGCCTCAATTGACTTATACTGCACAGTCAATGATGAACAGCATTGTCGACTTGATCAGTATGAGGAGCCACCCACAATTTTCCAGTGGGACGGATGGAGAATTCCCTTGGTCAACAACATGATCCACCTTCACGTGCTCTTAGCACATGAGCATTCACAAGGACATAACTATGCTGAGAGCAGAATGTACTATCTGGTTGGAATGAATCCCAACCGACGTGACTTATGGCACCGTTGGTCGTGCCATGGACCGCCCTCCCCTCCACCTGTGGTCCAACTGACCCAGAACATGCTCCAGTTGCATTGACATTGGCTGGGCCGGTTGCCTCGACATCATTGGCTAACATCGACACCGAGATGAGGATTGACCTGGACAGCAAGTTGGCATGTCCACCATCTGCGTAACTATCATAGGCGGCTTATCCTCTTCACTCATACTGTTGATTAACGTCAGTGTACATATTGATTAACAGATGGACCTGGACTCTGAGCCGTGGAGGCGTTGTTCGCCCCCACATTGTGGAAATAGTAGGACAATAATGACAATTATCACTGTAGGATAGACTACACCTGACTCCTATACATGTAGACTGTCAAGCAGTCTAAAAGGGGGGCATGTAATGGACCTCAGTCGTAGAGCTTGCCTCTATGACTTACTTTACTCACAAATGACTGTCATAATTATTTATATTCAATAATTATATTACTAATATTTGTATATAGCGTTGTGTGGCTACCTTATATAAGGCAGCCATTTTTACTGTCATACTACATAGTACTAGAATCATATACCGATCTGGTTCTCTTGTGTGATAGTAAGGCTTTCTATATCTTGACAACGTTTCAGACGACATGGCCTGGTAGTACAATCAAGGACAGACTTTGGCTCCCCAGTACAAGCCTGGAGACTGTGTCTACCTAGACGCCTCCGACATCGTAACCACTCAACCATTGCAGAAGCTCTTGCACCAGCAACTAGGACCATACGTGATCGAGTGGCTGTAAGAGGATGCTCTATTGTGGAAAGCCAGGCAGACGCATCAACCACTCAAGCCTACCACCAAGTGGGGTGAGTGTTGAGCAAGCACAGTGACAAGCAACTGGCAGGCAAGAAGGCAGGCCACTGACAAGGGATGGAGCAGGAGGGCAAGAGCAGAAGGCAAGGTCGTCACTGAGAAGCTCACAGTAATGCTAATGTGTAGACCCAGAAGCAATGCTATTGCTAGGACTGGGGATGTTCCATCCACTAGTCCTACTTATATACTACACTGGATTCACTATGACTACAGTGTATTGACTAATAGGGCTGGTATATACTAAGCACTAATGAGTAAGCAACAGTCAGCATGAGTAAGCCAGCCAATGGCATAAAGGCCTACCGGCAAGTAGAGTGGGTCCAAAGACCAGCTGACCTGCCAGGTGTCGATGCCAAGACAGGGATGGAGCAGGATAGGGCCAAAGCGGTCCGGATGGTGGCTAGATGTGGGTGCTAATGTCAACACAGACTAAGCAAGGCTAGGGTGGACAGTCCAAGGACCTGTCCCCTGACAGTGGCAGATCAGACCCCTTGCATACCACCTCCGACTGCCTGTCAGGATGCGTTGACTGCACCTGGTCTTCAATATAGTCAAGCTCTTGCCCACTCCAGACAATCCCATCTCTGGCCAACAAGCTCTCCCTCCGCTGCTTCCCATCCTTGCCAACGACAGAACAGAGTACAAAGTGGAGAAGATCCTGGACAGCCATATATTCTAGCATAAACTACAGTACAAGGTCAAGTGGAAAGGCTACGGTATTGAAGACAACTCCTAGGAATCCGCCAAAAATGTTCATGCACCTGCCCTTATTTGTGGCCTCTACTCCATCTTCCTGACCAACTGCGCTATCCATAAGCTGTTCTACCCAGTACATCAAGACGCTGCACCCTAGAGGGGGGGTGATGTCAGGGGACTTCCATTTCCAGAACTTTCTTTTTTGGAACCCCAGAGTTCTCTGGAGATCTCCAGAGATTTCCAGACCACTCCCATGCCTTCCAGGAAGTACTGTACAGTCATTCCCATGCCTCTGCCACCTGCACTGATGCGCCGCACCATGGCAGAGGGATCCTCAGACTTATTCTCTTTGGATTTTTCTCTGCCAGGTGATTAGTTATACTTCCTGTTGTATTGTACTATCTCTAATAAACTTTGGATTTCCCTCTGCCAGTTGTGTGACTAGCCGCAACCTCCAGAGGTCGCCCTTACAGCTTTGCAATTACTTTGACAATGTTTCAGAGGTGCAAAAAGTCTGTCTTGCTAGGTCTTCCACCAGGCCTTGGGCCCCTTCTGTGTCATTGTACATAAGGCCTCTCATTGTTAGAATGTATAGTGGTTGAGGGGGGTTGCAGGGGAGGAAAAAAATTGTCGCTTCAGGGGATGCAACTACTTCAAGGTCTAGGAGCCTTTGCACTTGTTGAGGGTCTAGGCCTGCGACTAGGAGGTGGTAGAGGTGTGGATATCTGTTGTCTCCTTTGGGAAGTAGGTCCTGTTCCAGGAAAATTACAGCTACGCTCTCATTGTGTTCAACATATACCAGATTTTTTATCACTGTTTTTATCAGGTCCCTCGCTCTCATCTTCCCAATCTCTGATAGCTTGTACTTTGGCCAGTACAGCCATGCCCATATGATGGGTTCTGGTATGTCCTCCCATTCTTCAAGGTTAGTTGTTGTGATGTTATAGAATGGGTCTGCAGCTAGGTGCATCTTTGGCCATCCTCTGGGCAGTGTAGCAGTCCTACCCATTTGTTGTGATGTTGTTTCGAACCAGAGCTCTGGATCATTCTTGTCTGGGTCACCCTGGCTTTTGGTTTCTTTGTTGCCATGTGGGGCATGGAGAGGTGTAGATATTTTCATCAGGCTATCTCTCCTTCTGTCTGACACAGGCATATTTAGGGTTTCAGGGGGAGCGGTTTGGGTATGCTTGGACAGTCCAGTATATCCTGCAAAGATTTTTGTGGTTGTCATTGAGGATCTGGTTCTAAGGGGCTTAGTCTTGGCCTTCAGGGTTGTACTTGCCCTGTACTCCTTTCCTCCTTCTACAGCACCTTCCTTCTCATTGAAATAGTCTAGGGCAGACACCAATAGTGCAGGGGTAGGGCTTGTTAGAACTCACCGTAGTTCGACACCATCAACCTCTCCCGGACTAACGCGGTAACTCAGGGTCAACACACTTAATTATGATCTAATATATAGCTACGTACACGTCAACCATACCCTCAGTCACTTACACTGGACTGAGGGTGAGCTCGAGAATATTTCTATTTAGACGTGATACTAATATTTGTACGTAGACTTGTCTGTTAGGTATGAAAGAAAATATAGTCACTTACACTGGACTGAGGACTTGTCTGTTAGGGTTCTAACAGGGCTGAGTTGTTCTCAGTGGGTAGCCTCATCTCTGCTGATTCTGCTTTCATTTTCTGTTGCCTGCCTCTTTGGTATTCTTTCCTTTATGGGGGAATCCGAGTGTAGGCATTTATTGGTTCCGTGGTTTTTCTTTGCCGTTTTCTTGGTTTTCTTACGGCTTTTCTTAGGGGTCACTGTCTGCCAGCATTCCTGCACATTGTTGTTTTGGAGGAGAGCGTTTACGTCTTTGCTTGCGCATCCCAACAAGTTGTCAACTTCAATGTGCATGTAGCTGGTCATTTCGGCGCTTTTTTCCAGTGCTGCCAGTACCTGGGTTGAAATGGCAGGCATTGGGGAGAAGGGTATGTCTGGTGAGGGTGCTCTAGGGCTGTCTACTTGCATTCTGTCCTGTCCAGCATGCATCTGAGGAGAGGTGGGGGGGGAGTTGCTTGGCATGCTGGGGAGGTTGCTCGATGTGCTGGAGAACCGGTGACAGCTTCCACGTAGGATTGGTCTGAGAGTGGGCTTGATGCTCTTTCCATGTCTGTTTTGTCTGGGTACCGGATGTTAGTGGGAAGGATGGTATTTTCATTTTCCTTTTTTCCAAGTTTTCCCGAGTTTTCTGTTTTCCTCTCTTTTTCATATCTTTTGTGTTTCGTGCTCAGCTTGTGCTTTGCATTGCATGCTTTAGGTTGGAGTTTTTATTCTAGACTCTTATGGGTGTCCCCGTTTTGGGCCGCACTTTTTGTGCTTGTGCTTATACGTAGCTATAGTGGCTTACATGGTGTCATGTTGCCTCGGGGGGAGAGTTCTGTACTCAGTTAATCCAACTTGATTGCTTTGCTTCTCTATGAAAGCTGCCTTCTGTAGGCGCCTCAGTGTACCAGCAGTGTGCTAGGTTGACCAAGGGCGGCAGTGGTGTTCTCTGCACGTGCCTTTCCCGGTAACCATGATGGTGGTTCGGGTTCAAGTTGCCCCCTACTAAAGAATATCTTCAACGTATTCGCCAAGATGCGGATTCATTTTAACCAGGAATTGCCTTCCGATGGTAGGAGACTTCGAATCCGGCAGCTGGCTGTGGCTGGTGGATATAGATACTTATGGATAACCTACAATGACAATGACATCCTGCGGACATGCAGGCGGGGACAACCCCCAGCAACCC
>QLOM01017674.1:0-48374 GCA_003313785.1 Termitomyces sp. MG148 | reverse complement strand
TCATTAGTATGAATAGGGGTATTTAAGTCCCCTCATTCCCTGAGGTTCAAATTGTCCTTTGACTTTCGAACCTCAGGTACGTTTACTTCTATATTACTGTAAACATATTAATAACAAATTGTCCTTTGACTTTCGAACCTCAGTATTGAAATATATTTGTTCATACTTAATTATCAACTTGCGTTATGCTGCGACACCCCCGCCTTTCTGGTTGCCATGCACAAGCAATTGGGGATGACAGAAGAACACCCTGATCCACTCAAGGTAGCCATGTTTGCATGTATTACAACATGCTTTTATAGCACTGCAAGACTGGGAGAGTTCACCCTGCCAACACTGTCTTCTTTTGACCCTCTCATTCACGTAAACCAAAAGATGTCACACAAGCCATGGACCGTTCAGGCCTTAAAACAACCGCATTTCACTTGCCAAGGACTAAAACAGCAGTGCATGGCGAGACAGTATCATGGGCAGCTCAGAGTGATAAGTCCGACCCTCAAGAAGCACTACAGAGACACATGCGGGTGAACGATCCGCCTGTTGACAGACCACTCTTTGCTTATAGGAACAAGAAAGGAATACCTTGTCCGCTGACCAAGAAAAAATTCCTAGAGGTGCTTTCCAAAGCTGCCAGGGCCGCGAACTTGGAACCACTGCAGGGCCACGGGATTAGGATAGGAGCCACATTAGAGTATCTGTTAAGGGGCGTACCCTTTGAAGCAATGAAGGCGATTGGAAGATGGTCAAGTGACGCCTTTTATGGTTATCTCTCAAAGCACGAACAGATACTGGCACCTTATCTGCAGGCCATACCATCTCTGCACGAATCCTTCGTGAAATTGACGCTTGCTTTCAGAAAATGAAGCGGCACTCGGTGAGCTTAAGGCAGCGCTGTTTGTGAGGAGTCACACTAATCATGGGGTGTCGCAGCATAGAGCACGCGATGCGTCGTGAGCTCCTAATTTAATAAGGGGAATCGCGGCTGATCTTGTGACTTCATCTTTCACTTAGGTTTTTCGTCTTGTTAGCCCTTGCCAAAGGCCGGAGGACCACGTCGTGGCCCTCACCCATCCTCTCTAGTTTCTTTACTAAGCGTAGCCTTAGACTCAGAGAACCATGTAAATCATGTATTCAATAAGTATACAAAGTTTTGAGCAGAGCACGCGCCGAAGTCAAAGACAATTTTTTGTCCAGGTTGGCCGCCAAAATGTTGGGCCAAATATCAAAATTTGGGACCTGCCTATCGATTTGAAAACGGCTGTAAGCAGTCTTTCGAGTGATCTCTACCTCAATATTCCTTAGTGTGACTTATCGTCACACGTAGGCTACCTCGGCGCTGCCTCAGGTGATTTCATTCTTCAGCCACGAATTTTTCTTGACTTGGCCTTCCTGGGTTCTTTTGATAGGTGGTGCAGTTGTAAGTGTTATTGTTCTGCTTTTGCTAGGTTTGTTCCTCTTTCTTCGTCGTCGTCGACGCGGTCGTGCTATAATCAAGAACAGTGACATTCGTGGACCACCTGACCTTCCTCCGCGCAGTGCGAGCATGATGGAGGCTAGTTTCCTTGGTGGAATCGTACACAGTCCAAGGACTATCCTCCACCCTTCCTCTTTAGCCCAATTTTCGACCAAATTGACAGCTAAACGAGAAACAATGTATTCAATCGCTCTAAGCTATTACAGTGACCCAGCTTATGCTGGTGAATTGTTGCCGCAGTCGTCTACAAGACTCTTACTTCCTTTGTCAACAAACCTGCCTAGTGCCGCCCTTTTAGAATCATCCACACTTCAAGTGACAATCAACGACTATCCACAATTGTTAGAATATTGTCGCTGAATAAAAATAAAAATGATATAGATAACTGCCAGTCCGAAACGGCCGAATCAACGGCCGCCACCTCTGGATATGCAGATAAATGTTATTGTATTGGGCCTTGTTCGCAACTTGTTTTAGTTTGTATGGAGTCGTTCTCAACCGCCGAGGGAAACGATCATCGATCAATATCAATCCTGAGTTGTAAAGTCGATGCAGATGACAACGATGGTCACTTGTATTCGTAACGTTCCTTCGTACCTTCTTTTCTCTTCCTCTCTTCCTCTCTTCCTCTCCTTCTTGTATCTTTCTTCGGGTCGAGCTGTGCTCGTTGATTGCTCATACGTTCCTTTCTAGTTGTCTTCTTCTATCCTATTGAAGCAAGTCTTCCCCTTTACTTCTCCTGCTCGTTACAAACAAGATTCGTGCGTTTTGAAAACATGGGAAACCTTATTTGGCACCAGTACGCTCGTCTAACTTCCATAACCGCTAGTGTTTGTGAGTCCCACCGGTGCACTGATTGTCCACGTTGCCACTCACTCGGGACTAACAAAGACGCCGTTTGGGCCTCATTCTTCGGATTATTTTATCGCAAATTCTTTTGGGACTTCATTGGCGGTACTCTGCGTAATCCTGGCGGGATACAGTGCGTATTTTCGCAGCTGATAGCCTAACAGTATGTCATGTTGGCCTATAGACCTGGCGCTAATGCTGCCATCTTCATCACGATTATCGTCAAGGCACCCATTATCCAGATTCTTTCCATGGTTTTAGGAATGTTTATCATAGCACTCGAGTTTCCGCTACCACCTCTTAGGAAGTTAGTGATCCATCGCAGTATTGTCCTGCGAATCGTGTTGCTATTGTTTCAATCGTTCCTCGCAATATTGTTCTATCAGGTAAGGAAATATTGTCAGCTTTGAAATTCTCAACCTCATCAATCTTGACATTAGGGTACAAGCGCCGCTATCTGGTCAATAATAGCGTTCATATGTTATACTCGCGCCCAGCTTCTTGGAGAGACAGCGATTGAAGCCAAGGAGAATAGGGGAAAGGTTGGAGGAGCTTGATCTGCTTATGATTGTTCCAGTCCATTCCGATAACCTTGATTTCGATCGAAATGATACAGAGGGGATAGTCGCTATGTTGGTGGGCCGGAACCATCGCTAGCATTTTACATAACAAATCTTCGGATTTTCGCTCAAAGCATGCCTTTGTGCGATGTTCTCTTGACAATTACTTACCATAGTTCGCACTTCACTGTACCAAGATTCAATACATTCACTCTATAGGAGGTTTTCAGTGGAATATTTTTCGTATCCCGTTAATTCGCAAAAACAAAAAAAATTCATTTTGACTGATTACATAAGCTATTTATCTCATCTAGACGAGATCTCTGAATATTATCTGCGCCCCAGACTTCAGCTGGTATCCTGCCCACACTATCATGTCTCCTGCTGAGATTATCAGATCTATATCAAACAAATTCATAGATGCTCGCGAGTGTGGGGAACTAATATTCTTCCCGTCCACTGTCTGGAAGCACAAGGAACTCAGTGTTGAAGTATGTATGTTCAACCCATTTCAGACTCTGTCGATTGAATACATTTGCCTCTAGTTCGAGATCAGATTATGTCCTGCACTGCAAAAGAAATCAGTTGCGACGGGAAATTCCTCTATAAAGGAAAAGATGAAAGATCAATCCGATGCGTTTACTCCTCCGTACAATCCGAGCCTTCACGTCGGAGATCTTCAGGATGATGATGGAACGGACTATATTGTATTGGTACGTGGCTTGTATTCGTCACTGATTTGTATGTTTTCTCAATCTCTTCCGGGAACAGCTGAACAAGTTCGCTTTGCTCCCTGATCATTTCCTACTGGTTACTAAAGGTCTGCCTCTCCATGTCCTTGGAGATTACGGCCAATATTCACACAATTCGAGTAGAGTTCCAATCACAAGCCTCTCCGCTCATGCCTTCGGACCTTGTGCAAACATATTTGCTTCTCAACGAAGCCCGTAAAGCAGATAGACGATACTTTGCGTTCTATAACTGTACGGTCATAGAGGTCTCGTTTGTTTTGTTCTAACCTTTTTCATCGGGTCAGGCGGAGAACACAGTGGCGCAAGTCAGCCCCGAAAGCACATTCAGTTTATCCCCGTAAGTGATGATAACCCACCGATAGAGGTGTTGGCCACAGCCACGAAACTGGAAGTTCAAGGTTCGAGAGTGATCTCTTCAACTCCTTTCAGAAAAATACTAATTGCTGGTTTTGTTAATCATAGACAAACCATTTTCTCTGACGACTTTACCTTACGCCAACCATGTTTTCCGCTTTCCAAGCCATCTTTCGTCATCTACTCCAGATAAAATCGAACAGGTGCTCTCCTCAGCTTTCCTGTCACTCTTAGATCTTGTTGTGTCTACTGTCAGACACGACCCCGATTATCGACCTGGAAAACCTTCATATAACGTGTTAATCACTCTGGAACACATGCACTTGATACCAAGAAAACAAGATGTTTATATTTTTCCAGAAACTGGGTACGAAGTCAGTGTAAACGCGTTAGGATTTGCAGGAATGCTGCTTGTCAAATGTGAGGAAGAATTGGAGGCGCTGAAAAACCAAAGTGTTGGAAAGGTTTTACGGTCTGTGGGCCTGGAAAGCGTTCATGAAATCCAGGTTGTAGATACCACTGCTGAGGCGGAGTAGACTCGAACCATTTAGTGCTGTAGCGATTGGGTCCCCGCTATGAAAATGACTGACAGTTATCAGAGCGTGGTTCACTCTGCATAACGGGTCACAGTATAGTAACGAAGTTTGTTCTAATGGGACAGGTAGTCCAACTGGTTCGTCGAGTGCAACTCCGACGTGTTCGGCAAAAGGTGTCATGACGTCTTTATTTGGTCTTGTGTAAGTTTCGCCGGTCTGAACAGACATGTTAAGGAGCTTGAAAGGGCGCAGTGTCTGCATATGATTAGTGCCAACATGCCTGCAGTGAACAGTTCGTGTGTGTATGCCGTGTGAGTACCAATAATGACAAACTCATGTGCATTCCAATAGTGTGGGCTTCAACGCCAACGTATGTATTCGCTGCCGCCGAGGCATCATCGACAGCGAGGTATATGTCCATTCCTCTTTAGAACGTGTGTTTTATTCGTGCTTCACACTAGGCAGAAATCGAAGACTCCAATGATTGCTGGTAGTGTATGTGGAGGTATTATGGGTATAGCCTGGATTATCGGTTTCGCCATCTACTTCAGAAAACGTTACAGGCGGAAATTGTTGAAGCAGAGGATCGCTGAAGGCAAAGCAATACAGAAAGCGAAGTACCCAAAAATCCCGGACGAAAGGGTCATAGTTCCTCCAGACCCTGCTATTCTACTTGGGCATCGTCTTCCTGCCTCCAGGGATGACCATCATCACATCGATCCACAGTTCCATGATCAGTGCAGACAACCCTTGATCGAAACACCTTCTCCGAGGTTAGAAAATACGCCATACACACGTCTTCCTGTGGCCTCAGAAGAAATGCTTATTACACATAGTGGCGACAAGCGCCATCCTCGACTCTGAATAGCATACTTTCAGTTCTTCAAGTTCTGGATAAAATCTATGTCACAAGAATAGATCGTGATGAATGCTTTTGTGGTTACACAATTGATTTTAACTTCAATACAACTTAGACCTTAATTTAGAGCATAGACCACTCGTGCGCCGAAGCAAAATTATAAAAAAAATCGACGAAGTGCTTGACGAGAGCGGCATAAGGCAGGCAGAATGACTGCTCAACTATAAAGGGAACGTTTTGAGGATAAGGCCTTTCTCGGGCTCTGCACAACACGCAGATAGCATTTGACGGCCCTCGTTGATGTTTGTACACATAATCGCAAGCTTTGGAAAGAATCTCTGCGACAGAATTAATAATTTGTACATGTAGGACATCGTAACCAATGTATTATGCAGCAGAAAGAAAGAATTGATGCAGTAAAGCTTGGTGCTCAGCTTGCACGAGCAACTTTAAATCTCTGAAAAGGTCATTCACGTGTAAGCCCTTTTCTCTTACACAGGAAATTCAGGGACCACATGGTGATCACTGAGGATTTGAATGCAATTGACCAAATGAATTTATTCAAGCTTGGACCTCAAGACAAAGATTTGTCTATACTCCGTCATATCAACATAGAACAACTCATGCTCGATAGGCATTATATTTGTATAATTCTCTTTAATCACAATATGCTCCAACACTTGCGGGCTACGTATTACGCTAGGTCAAATCTTCATGCCAACCAATGTAGAGGATAACTCACGGCGACATCTCGAGCGTATCTCAGGAGGATACCACGTTTCACGTTGAAGTCACGTTTGTTAGAGGCATTCCATATTTGTTTTCTGTACGATTGTTCCTCCTCGCTTACTAACCAGTTAATCGTTCTCTGCTCCGAGTCAATAACAATTCTGTCTCCGTCTTCGACAAGGGCAATGGGACCACCAACTCGAGCCTCAGGCACAACATGACCGATGATAAAACCTCGACTGGCACCAGAGAAACGACCGTCAGTGATTAAAGCAGTCGAGCCAGCTAGTCCAGCACCGGCAATAGCTCCTGTTGGGCCTGAAGAGGATAAACTTCGGCATGTTATATTTCGAAATGGATTGATTCATCATACCGAGCATTTCTGGCATTCCTGGCGCTCCCTTAGGCCCTTGGTACCTGAAAACTAGAACGGTACCTGGTGTAATTTCTCCAGCCGCTAAAGCCGGATAAAAACCTTCGAGACTTAATCAATAGCTCAGTAAGGAAAATCTGAATAATGAGGTTGTCAGACCTGTCGAAACACTTCGCAAATCCCTTATGGCCTCGTGAGTACACTGAGTAAAATTAGGTATTTATCACCAACCTCAAATCGTGAACCTTCTTTTCCAGTGAGTTTGGCCACTGCAGTCCCTGGCGCTAGATTTCCACGCAAAATGGTCAAGTGGCCGATAGGTTTGATCGGTCTTTCAAGGGGAAAAAGTACGTCTTGCTTGTTGAAATCGAGGTCAGGGACATCCTCAAGATTCTCTGCCAATGTCTTCCCCGTGACAGTGAGCTGAGTACCATCAATGAGATCAGTGTTCTTGAGAAGGTACTTCAGGATGGCAGGGATACCACCAATCTTGTGGATGTCTTCCATATAATATTTCCCGGACGGTCTGTCGAAAGTCACTTGGTGACTTATTAAATACCTCGATCACTTGAAACTCACTTCAAATCTGCGAGGTAGGGCGTCTTATCGCCAATGCGCTGGAAATCGTCGATAGTCAGATCAACATCAGCTGCTCTTGCCATGGCAAGCAAATGTAGGACCTGGGTAAAGCGCACGTTAGACAACAAATCGAGCGGAGTGATGAGATTTCACACCGCGTTTGTAGAGCCACCAAGGACTGTGATGACAACAATGGCGTTTAAAAAAGAATTTCGGGTGAGAATGTCTCTACAAGACTGAGTTCAGCGAAAAAAAAAACATTTCAGTCATATCAAGTGCTTGACCTAGGCTTCAGGTCCAACTCTAGCAAACGTTTGAGGTATCTTGCAGCTTTGACACATTCTTGCTTTTTCTCTATGTTCGACATCTGTCAGTGAATCGGGGTTTTACAATGAAAAAGTCAGAATCAATCATTGTACCTGGATACAAGGCAGGTGTGCTCGAAGAGTATGGGAGAGACATTCCGAGGACCTAAACAAATATTAAACCATATTCGTCATTGGACCTTTCTAAGTCGCGGTCTCGCATACCTCCAAAGCGGAGCTCATAGTGTTGGCGGTGTACATACCTCCACACGCCCCTGCACCAGGGCAAGCGTGTCGAACGACATCAAATCTTTGCTCATCGTTGATTTTTCCGACCGCAAAGGCGCCTTTGTCTGGTGTGATCAAACTTCTCTCTCGAATATTTACAGCTCACCATAAGACTCAAACGCGTCTGAGATATTCACTGTTCCTCCCTTCTTATACCCCATTGAAGGACAATCTCGTTCAGGACATTAGCAGCCGGGATGGTAATACTAGCCACTCGTAACTTACCAACATGCCTTGTACCTGCCTGAATCGTTCCTCCATAAACGATGATGGTAGGACGGTTGTGGCGGGCAGCAGCGATGAGACATCCTGGCATGTTCTTATCGCATCCGGGGATAGAAATGTTGCCGTCATAGTGTTGAGCCTTGAGAGGATTGATTAATAATATATGATTCATTCCATGAACCAGGACAATGTACCATCATGACCTGCAGCTAAGGTTAGAGAAAGCCGGAGAAAAGAGACTAAGCATACAGATTCAAGGGAATCCGCTATGATGTCGCGACTGGGAAGACTTCAAAACAATGTAAGTCGTAGGAGCTCACGCCAGCGAAGCGACATACGAATATCGCATTCCTGTACGACGTAGTTAGCGTGTCCTATGTAACTGTAAGGAGGATACTGTACTTACCGTCGGTACCCATTGTGATCGCGTCACTGAAATCTATATGAATCCGCTGATCAGGCTCTGTTTCTTATATTACCTGACGCCGATAGTGTTGAAGACGAGTCCGACTAAATCCTCATCTTTGCAGCCTTGCTTTACTTGCGTCGCAAGGTCGAGCTAATTATCGCTCAATACAAAATCATCAAGTTAATGTTATTATTGGAAAAGAGACTGACGAGATGGGAGTTGCAAGGATTGCCTAAGGGTAAGGGAGAGAACAAGTAATGAATGTTAGTCTAATGGGATCAGTATACGATCACGCACCTTCCCACCATATTGGAGATATACCAATCTTAATATAACTGCTTGAGTAAATTATATGCTAATCCCTTAGCCTACGAACCTGTGGCTTATCCATGTCACCTTCAGTAAGACCCACAGCATAGACTAAATCGAATCAACTCGCGTTCGGAATATAACAAGGGTGTATCACTCACGCATTGCCTGGGCCCCTCCTCTCATTCTGTTTTGCGTTAATTGGGCCGAGATCTTGTTCAACTTAGGCTTGTCATTGACCGGCTTTGGTACACTGTGGCTGTAATGTATTGTCAGATTTACTTGCTGGCGTCAAAACGAGAGAACAACATTTGCACGTCTCCGGATGCCATTTCGACGTATGAGATAGGATGGGAAACAGCTCAAAGGGAAGATCATATTTGTTTTTAAGTACATATCGAAGGGATGGACAGGCCGTATAATGCCGAGGAAAATGCGAGGTGTCAGCCAATCAGGTTGACCGAATTTCACTTTCCCTGTCATCAGGTGGTCTCGAAAGACAGATGTCTAATCTGTGATATATCTAACACGATGTCATGATATTCACCAGCAAAGGTCGGTTATAGACGGGTTCCCAAAATCTACCAAAGACTGAACTTCATTCTATGTACAGCAAATCCTTCGAGTGTTGAATGCTGTGCTTTAAAAATCAGAAGTCAAAACCTTCCTTTCGAAAAGTCTCAATTTTGCTCTTCGCCTCTGGCTTTGCGAGTTCGGCCAAGTCGTGTCGATCCTGTTTGTCATCAACAAAAAAGATCAAGGCCAGTGTTGCAAGATTTACCATTGCTATAAGCGATCGACGAAGCGTGAACCATAATTGATCACTGGTATCTCCACTAGTTGATTCCTGTAGGTTGAGTGCACTAAGGAAATGTTCTGCTGCTTCTTTATGAGCACCAATATTCAGGCCTCAAATACATGCATAAGACCCTCGAGGCTGATAAAGGAAGGTAAGGACATACAAGCAACACCGACATTGTAGATAGCGCGAGTATAGGTTGGTCGAAGCTGGAGGGCTTGCTGATATGCACCTAGGGCCTCCTCGGGCTTGCTTCCATTCGAGAGGCAGGAGCCAAGTCTGTTCCAGAGCGTATAATCCTGCTACCAGTTGAAGTGCGGTCTCGTACGTATTTTAGAACAACATACCTTAGGTCGAACTGTCAAGGCACTCTCGAAACAATCTTTGGCTCTTTCGTACTCGCCGTTTGTGTAGAACAAGACACCCAAACCAATTTGTACATCAGGATCAAGTACTCCTTCCGCATGTTGTGAGCGGGCCAACGTGAGGAACAATTCGGTAATGCGATTGTGTGTGTCCCACGACGAATGTGTTGTCATTGCTTGAATGGTAGACTGCGGAACTTCCAAGGAGGGATATCTGGCTCTCAACCAGCGAAGAAGCATTGTATGAGAAGCGCGGTCATAGGATTCATTTGTGAACGAGATGGCGAGTGACTGACATTATGTTCATGATATATAGGTTGAAATTAACTGGTCTGACGTACCAACATGCCAGCTCCACCACCGTTAGCCGCCTCTGCTAACTTAACACCCTCCATGAGTGATCGCATACCGGCTTCCTCACGTTCATCCATGACCCGTGTTTCACCCAACAATATCCATGCCTCATATCCACCTTCTCCCAATTCGCCTTTCTGGATTGCCGCTTCGAGTAGAAGGCCGGCTTCCGACAATGAACCATTTTGTTCCAGCAGAGCTTTTGCATCACTGAGTAAGGACCGAGTGATTGAGGGATCCATGTACTTGTTGTTCGAGTCTAATCTAGGTCTTGGAACAATTTATGAATGTGACAACATAAGGAATGCATACCGAAGACATATTTCCCAAGAATGGGAATACCCTCAGCGTCGAATTTCAAGGGCTGTTCCCCAAGATTGGTCCCATTGAAATCGCCTACACCACTTTCCCAGGAATTTTGCATTGCTGCACCATAGTCATGGTCCAGTTCGTCCCGTTGATCAGACATCAATTGATTGAATTCAGCCTCCCATTTTGCCACATCTTCCTTGGGTGGAGGAAGATCTGAATTCTGGAGATGATCCCAAACTCTAACAAAAGCCGTGAATCATTGTCATTGTATACGAAAGGCAGAATCCTCACTGTCTGAAGTCCGTCTCGGCAGTGGAAGCTTCCAGGGACACCGTTTTCACGGCATTCTCAAGCTCGGTAATGCCATCCGGGATCTCTACGATGCCTGAACTCGTTTCTTGAACAGGCGACAAAGAAGCAGCCACTTGGGCAAACGCTGCTTCAAAATCGACCTCTCGAGCCTTGCCCTTCCCCTTACCGATGGTATCAGAGACATTCAAACTTGGCTGCATGAATCCAAAATTCATTGCCATAGGTAAAGAAGTTCCATAAGAACTTATCGGATTCATGTATGTCGTTCGTTGTTGATCTATCAGGCTGATTCAGAGGAGGAAAAAGTATTGGATACAAAGAGACGTACAATCGGAGAGAACTGATGTAGGATGGTGCGTTTGTTGGGGAGGTGAAGGCAACTGAGATGAGGCCCCGAATTCTGCAGCCCATGCACCTCGTCCCTGAGATTCCTCCAGCACACGAAATTGTTGTTGCTCAAGAGCCCAGGGCTCACTTGCACCTCCAGCTATATTATTGACTCTGGGCAAATCGGCGGCGTAAGATGATATATACGGAAGCGCCGGACCCATTTTCTGAGTGTCGCCCGTGAAAAATTGTCGCGCCAGAGTCACATCCTGCTGATTTGCGATGACAGGAGTGGTTGCCGGGAGTTGGTGAAGCTATTGTAAGATCATTTACATGAGGGGTAACTGCTTTGAAACAATCCAGCTTACCCTAGAGGAAGATGCACCTGTAGATCTGTCCTAAGAAATTGTTGAATTAGTCTGGATGAAACTGCTGAAGAGAAGAAGCTACTTGTTGAAGGCTGCGGTCTCCTTCGGTGTGCTTTAGAACCTGAGAGAGCGGATTTGAAGGAACAGCACATTCTGAACCAGAAATGAGGCCTTGGAACGACATTTGGAAGAGACTAGAGTAACACGATTTCACGAGATTCGTTCTTCCTTGGCCTCCCGGGCCGACCAGTCACCGATCACAAAATCAATTGATAAAAAGTTTGTATGTAAGTACATATGTACAGCAAGTTTTCAGCTCTCAAGCTGCCTACTTCGGTAATATAAGCGGAAATGTACACATTCTTGCAAAATTCATTGACCCCAAGCCCATGGACTTGGTTGAGCACCTACTTCTCTTGCTATCGTTTCAAAATCAGTTGCTCGCGTATTTGTCGCGTTCAAAGAATGATTTCTGCCTCCAATAGGCTCGTTACATTCTGGGCATCGCGCCTCTTCCATCGCACCGCCACACTATGTACAACGAGGCATGAGTTATATGGACTGATATAATGTATGACATACCTCTGTTATAACGAAAGTATGACCATTAGGGCAATTATAAAAATGGCCTCCGTGCGCTTGAAGAGGCAATTCAAGAGCTGTGACTCGACATTACAAAGGATTACTCACTAAAGTTCAGGGCTTTGACCACATCCATCTTCTCGTCTAAAGACACAGGTTCATAAAAAGTGTCCTGCCTGATACTTCTGCCTAGTCTCTCCCATTCTTGACGGATAGAAAGTGCTGTGTCAATGAAGTTCTGTTGCAACCAATCCTTCATATCATTGGGAAGAACCCTCTTGTGCTCATCAACAATGCGCTGAATATCTTTGTTTACTTTCAGTACACCAGCTGATGTTTTATCTGCAAGATCCTGTCGCCGTTCCCTGATAGTACCACTCTCCTGAGCCAGTTTATAGTCAAGCTGATGGAGCTCAAAAGCAAGGCGCATGATTAGTAATTGTGAGGTGGTCATCTGGCGACGGGTTTCAGACGCTTCTGCAATCTTGTACGCAATATTTGCATCCCGTCTACAGCCTTGAAACAAAACGGTGGTGAACAGAGCCCACATTTTTAATTGTGGAGATCCATAATTTGTGTTCTTGCCGGCCGAAGTCAACCATGAACACGCCAGATGGGCAAGGATAAATCGGACTTTGATCGTTACCCAAAATGCCTCGACCACAAATCTTTTATCGGCACGAGGCTGAGGTAGACCGACCTTCCTCCTCGCCATCTGCATTGCGAATTGATCGAGGTTTCTGGGTGCCCTCGCCGGATTTGCTACAGCATTCTTCCACTCCTCCTCCACCAGATAGGACCAAGACGCTTCCCATGCCTTGATATGCGCGGGCCGCATTGCCGCAACTTTAGTGGCATGTACATATAGTTGCATCAAGGGCTTAACCGTCTTATTCCATGCATCTGCAACATTCGGAGATACAAGGAAAAGATCTTTATTTCCGGGATCCAAAGTCGCCGTTGTAAGGGGGGTTTCTGTTTTCTCAGCCAAGCAGAGCTTCTGAACCTTCATACAGCCTTTCCGGACATTTCGTACCTCGGCTGCAGCCACAGCTTCGGCCTTGATCATAGATGCTGTTGAGGCCAATTTCGTCTCCAAATCAGTTTTGGAGATCTTGTCCATCTTCTCATAGATATCTCCGAGCTGCGCTGACATGCGAGATATAACATTTCTCTCCAAAATGTCGAGGTCTGCCGACTTAAAGACACGTCCATACCGAGGAGACGTGATTGCCGATCGACAAGTTGGGCAAACCGGAGGTTTTTTCCGTTCCCCATAAGCTGTCTCGCTAACAGGAGTCCTGAGGTCAACCCAGCTGCCATCTTGATTCTTTGTGTAATAATCAGTCATTTCGCAAATGCCATCCAGTGTCTCGACCGTAAACACGTGTCCACATTTCGGCAGAGTAATGAGAAGTTCGTCCAACGATTCTTCTTCTTCAGCGATGTCTGCCAGTGTCCGCCCAAGAATAACATCGACGACACATTCTTGGATGTTAGGAGCACAACGAGGGCAAACCTGAATGGAGCAATCCTCGCCGCAAACTGACAAGTCAATCTAAGTAAACCATGAAATTTCCAAGTCAATAAGAAAGGATACAAAACCTGAAGGGCATCGATGACCACATTCAAGCATTGTCTCACACCGTCGATCACACGGCAATCGGGCACAAACCTGCAGTCAGAGGTGAAGGATAGTCAGAGTATGGCTAGATGATTCTGCTCACAGAGCCACATGGCACAGGGCAAGAAAAGTGAGGGCATTTCCTGCGAGTTTGGCATAAGCCGAATGAAAATTATAAGAAGATAACGGTCACCAGATGCATGGTTCTTGACAAGGTGAACACGGGGTCGAACAATACTCCTTACATTTAGTATGAGCACACTCTTGCCGACATTGCTCTTTGCAAACTGTGACGCATTTATGATCCTGCGAGCATGGTCTGTTACAGATGTGTGCACAGTGAAGGTCCTTGCGACATGAATGATTAATGTGAGATGTTCTCGAAATACGTGAACAATCTTGTGGAGACAAAGCAGCGTTTTTTTCTTGACACTGATAACAGTTGGAGTTGCAAGTTCTTCCGCAGCATTCCATGGTTCCTGCGCAAGGATGTGTGCACTTGTGTCGTAAAGGATCTTCTGAGCATTTCATTTCCACGCTGTGTTCGCATGTCGGAAGATTTCTGATTACAAGGACATCGCAAAACGCCTCTTCAAGTTTATCGAGCAAGTGACTGCAGTCTCGGTCAGCCTTGAAGATAACCACCAACTCAGAAAAAAGTAGTGTACTTACCATGGGAGAGATGCACTTGTATGGCCGCAGGGAAGTTCGATGTTTGAAAGTTCAAAAGTGCAAGGTCCGCAGGGTACAGCGCATGTCCTATTACATGGGTGGCGCCTCTTACATAACCTTCGGCAACTCTGATCACAAGCTACGGCCAAGTGGCCAGGATCATCTGGATGGCACTATTGTTGTAGGTTAGAAAGAACCAACATTGATCAAAGCTGGAAATATGCCTTATATGGGCACTTGTGACCACATTTTAGTCTAGCGTCGCAAGATTTCAAGCACCCACCTGATTGATCATATCAATTATTGTCAGATAAAGAGATAGTGGAAGTTTAAGGTAAATTTACCGTCTGGCGCAATGAGTTGTAATTGACCAGGCTTAGAAGCATAATTGATGGTTTCCGGATGACGATGGCAAGCAATCGGAAATCCTTCACCAATGCATTTCTGTCGTTCTAATTCATCGATGACACCGCGCCACATGCGACTCCTTGAAGCCAACTGAAGGGCATTACCCAAAACGAAGAGTCCTTCTTTTGCTCGAGAGAGAGCCACTGTTAAAGATTATCAATCACAAAGGAAGTGACCGGCAGTATGAGGGCCACACCATTCGTTCGATTGTCGGACTTCATTGAGCAATGTATTTTGATTTGTAAGCTCAGGTGAAAGGATGACAGAACCGTACCTTAAGGAACCCAATCGTTGACCGTTCTCGTGGCAGCCCGTCTTCTGTGCCTCCAACGTTCCTCACAAGGGACAGGATAATGATCTGGAAGTCGGATTTAGTTCAAAAGAAAGGTCAAACAACAATGATCTTACTTTGGCTTCTTCTCCTTGATAATTATCAACTGTTCGAAGACGAACCTAAACACTCAGTGAGTAATCTTGATAGGACCATACTTTCATTCTCACCCTTCTCGCGACCTTAACATGTTCGACACGGGTATCATCGGTTGAATCAGCTTCCTGGTCGGTTTCCTGGTCAGCAAGTTCAGCTTGATCTCTTTCATCGATGACTACGGCAATAAGGTCGACGAGGGCATCTCGAACACGGGCAAGTTGACCGAGATAGGCACAAAGAACGACAATGTCTCCCTCTTGAGAATAACATCCCTGTCTAATCAAATAATGCAGATACAGTGGGAATCGTTGTCAGGTTGAGTTTCAATAGCGTACCGTAAGAGATACAACACCAAATCTCTAATCATCTGCACCTGTGTCTAGAATCAGCATGGTCCAACTGGCAGAACAGCGCAATACCTCAAAATCGTTGTATTTGCTTGAAGAATCTTCGACGCCTCCGTTCTCCCGGTGACTATGCGATAGAAAGAAGACATTATTCGCAAATCCTCGAACATTCGGATAAGAAGTGACAATTTCGTGGTCGATGAGATTGGGATACAACGTTTTCCTGGGTCATTCATCAACGAAGGGTGCTCAGGTGGAAACTGTTGGCTTACCTAATCAAGTTTGAGATGGCGGGGCGCATTCGACGTTGTACATCTATCTGGGACATCGGGAAACCGGAAGATGACAGTCTCTCCATGAGAGACATATCGAACTTGTACAGTTGCTGCCCAAGTTTGCTGTCCATGGAGAGGCCTATTAGAGAGCATTAGTCGAGAACGAGAAAGTTCTAGACACATACTATAGTTATTCAAGGTAGGCCGAAGTTGAAGGGGGTCGCCTATTAATATGAGATGTTCCACAGATGGTACCAAACTACCCAGAATATGAGCTTCCAATACTTGACCCGCTTCTTCGACGAGCATAATACGGGGGCCAAGACCCTGTTACAGGTCAACAGTCATCTTGGCATTGTAAGGACACCGAACCTTGAGCAAGGATGTCAGCTTGGCCGCACCTAGAGTCTTCATCAGAGAATTTTTTCAAGACACGAGGAAATCATACCCGTCGTCGTACATCCAATGATATCAATATTCTTGAGAATTTGGCGACGATTCTAGGAAGAAGGCGGGTCAGTCAAAGGTCAAAAAGGAGATACGTAATTCGTAAGATTACTTCATCCTTTCCCTCATTGTACACCTCAAGGGCCTGCATATACTGAGCCCGTAGCCTCTCAAAATTTTTGATGTTATTATGATAAATGCTTTCACGAACTTGCTGTTCCCAGTACGCATGTAACTTCTTGCGCTCAACGGTGGAGAATGTCCACATATCTCCTTCAAATAGAAGCTCGTCGAGCGAATGATTTCCATCAGGAATAGATGGGATCCGGGCACAACCATGAGACGAAAAAAACCCTGCAACATCTTTAAGATCCGATTTTTGAGAATTTGCAGGGGAAGATGGGCGGGGAGGCACAATATGAGATGTTGCAGACTGAGCAGGTGAAACAGTAGTAGAGCTCTCATCTTCTGCGGCGGAACCCCATGAAGATAGCCAAGGCCGGTCTTCTTCATCGGAATCATCATTATCACCTAAAACATCTGCGGTCTCCTGTTTCAGGAGAATAAATTTGTTTCCTGATGCTGGAGCCTCAGGTTGATTTCGGGGCAATGGATCGGTTGGAAGTTGGGGTTCATTCATTCTAGAGAGGAACTCCAAGTCGACTCCTCGTTTCCAAAATGAGTAAATACTCCTGTCACTTTCGGCATTGGCTTGATTCCCAACCGTCTGCCACCCAGCATCCTCTTCCGCAGACGATAAGGCACGAATGGTAGATATCCAGGAGGGAGGAAACTGTATATGCTCTGAGTGCTCTGGGTAGCGAACTGCAAGGTAATTGATGATAGCATCTGAGGAGACAGCAGTCTGTGAAAATTCTTGCATGAGTTTTTGAATTTCTTTCTCAATGTCCTTTAGTGCTCGGTAATCGCGAGTAAACGATCTGTCCAAACGAGAACGTCCTGCTATTTGTTCAATTTCTTCGATTGAGAACTGTTTGATTCTTTCATCGGCGGAGCGACTGCCAAGTCTCACAATCTTGTTGGTAATACCCGCATCCAGAACCCCAGTCAGAAGATGGTCCAGAGCATGATTGGTAAAAGCAATCATCAAGATTGGTGTTGCACTTTGGACTAAGACTCGCAGTAATTCGATACCTGTAAAGGTCTATTTCAAGTGAGACAATTTCCAGGGGTAATGTATCTGTGCACTCACTTTGCCTGTACCAGGGGGTCTGTGGGTAAGTCCTAAGCGTTCACACGAGAGTATCAGATTGGATACTATCCTCACCCTTGGATTAATGCTACCTCTCGAGTCAATGCATCAACGATAGCTTCCGCTTGACTTGGATCCAAACGACTCCTCCGAAGTTGGTGGCGGGCAATTGCAACTGATTCTTGATCATCCACATGGAGCTTCAGGTCATCTATGCCAGCTTCGGGGGAAAACAAGGGTGCCAACTGGTATGCAAAACCAGGGTTTCGCGTGTAACGGGGTGGACAAACTCCAGTATCTCGAAAATATCCGAGGGGTCGATGGACAAGGTACTCACTAAATGGGATGGTCTCTGGCTCGGCGAGTTTCAGAGTGTCCAAGAACGGTCGAATGGCCTCAAACATGACAGGAGATTCGACCATGATTACAGTACTATCATGTTGCAGACATCCATCTTTGAGAATGTTGAGAATGCGAAGTTCGATTTCGGGATCAAAGAAAACAACTCGGGCGGAAGTCCGATCCTTGTTTTGCTGGATTGATTCTGTGATCTCCTTCACAGAGCTCGCCAATACACCCAGGTGGACATCGACTTGGTGACCAAATTTCCAGACCAATGCAATGAGCCCTCCCTGCATCATTCGTTTTCCACTCACCCCTTCCCAAAAAGCTCGACGAACTTTCGCTTGAGAGGAGCGTCCACGACCAGGGGGTGTGTCAAAGCTGAAACAGACAGACAGACCACGCCGATCTGGTATCAGAGAAATGAACTGCACGCCGGTGTAAACATTGAACATCACAGTTCCTTGGGTGTCTACCAGACTACGGTATCTTCCTCCACGTTGTTTCAGTATTTCATGCAGTCGACTATTCATCTCTTTGCCTTTCCTTTGGCGGAGGAAGTCCTCGCGAACGAGCTGTACAGATGTACGTAATGGTGCCCTTTAGAATCAGTGTTATTCAAGATGATATCCTACAACAGTAAAACAAGAAACGCACGTTAGCTCCTCTCGAAGGAGCCTGAATTGAATGTCCAATAATCGCTGCATCGTCTCATCTGGATGTGGATGTGGTGCGCCATGCAGATTCGCAGGCAGAAATGGAGTGGCGGTAGAGATAAGTTCTTCGTGGGTTGGAGCAATACGAATGTCTTCGATATAGACCCAGTCATTGTCATGGCGGGGAACACCCAAACAGGAATTTTCGCCTGGTCCGTCGTACGTGAGATTTAGGGCTGAGAGGATGCCTTCACCATGGTTTGTACCAAGATTGGAAATAGGAATTCGCCTCGTTTTTCTTACGGCTTTCTCGAGTTTTGCTTGCTCACGATCCACGATGTTTGAGAGACATTTGACTTTAGTCTTGAGATAAGCTATGATATGATCACGAGCCGCCTGACTGGTAGACTTGAACGGATCGTCAAAATATGGGGGTGAAGCAGATATTCCATTAATCCATAAGTCCTGCCAAGCTTGGAAACGCCGGACAACGACATTCAACTTGGGGTGTGTAGCAGAGGAGTTCTTAAAGCGTGTCAAGCATCTTCATAATGTGCAATTATTACCAGAATGAAGAACAACAAATTTCACATACTCAAAAAGAACACTAGCCAAAGAGGCCAACACTTGGCTCCCGATCGGATCCTTGGTCGGAATATTGGGGTCTTTGAATGAACGGGCTACCATAAAATCATCCATGGACTTCTCAATTTGTTCAAAGAAAGTATCACAGTTGTTCATGATACACATATAAAGTCCACTGTACGACACAGTCAAACAACATTTCAATGGTTGTGTAGAGACATGACATACTTGACAAGATGGCTCAGTGTACTTTTCACGACAAGGTCAGAAGAAAAGAACTTGTGCCAAGTGGTAAGTCATGTTCGGAGTATGCAGGTGTAAAATGGTCATACTCGCAATAGTGGCAGAATTCCTCGTTGAAAAGACAATATCTCGGGATCAGAGCCAGCTTGGATGGACACGGAAGACCACCGAAGAATGTCAGTAATGCGAAGCAAACCATTGCCCTTTTTTGTGAGAGAAGGGATTAACTCAGGAACTGGTATGAAGTTGATGAGGTTTATTTACCGTGGCGACAGAATTCAAAAAGAGCTAACAATCAGTGAGAGTCATGAAGAGGTAAGCACATGAACAACAATACCTGTCCATCTTCCGACGTCTGTAAGAGATGAAATCAGAACGGCGCATCGTGATTTCAAGGCTACTGACCCAACTTGCATTTGAAGTAGTAGCATTGTTCAAGGGATTCAAGAATCCATAGATGTAAAAGGTTTTTGAGAATCTGTAATCATCACGAAGATACGTTCTCAAAGCATTATGCGCTTCCACTGGTGACATTATTTTCGAAGGGCTTGCAAAGAAAACATCAGTGCCAGATACACCAAGCTTCGTCAGTCCTGCGTCTGTTAAAAAAGGCGCAATTACATAAATGCCATCCTGGATTCGACTATCAACTGCGAACGGTGAAGATGATGAGCTTGCTTGAGAAAGTTCTGGGTTTTGTTCATGACGAAAACGACAATTGAATTCCTGCTTGCATTTTCCCGATGTCCAATAAAAGCTACACATACCAGCAGGTATTCCTGCAGATTTCGGACGACGGCTGGACGCATGACTTGGACCAGAGTTCCTAGAATTGGTTCCGTGACCTGCTTCAGCCGCCAATGCAGGTGGATAGGCATTGTGCACGAAGTTGCAAGCAGTGCCTTTCCTGCAACCACCAGATGTGTTGAAGTAACGACAAGGGGGCATGATGGTTGTAGCGATTAAGAATCGATAAACTCCATCTCTGCCTTTATATAGGCAGTCGCTGGCGCCTAAAGAACCCAAGGTCGAAGCATAACCGGAGGCGATTGCTGTCGCATTGCCCTCATCACATGGATATTACGAACGCATGTATCTTTTTGAGCGTCTGTATCGTGCTTGGACCTGATTGCAATAAGCACCAAGTAACTGCAGTTGACAAGGAGTCCGAGAGCGCATGCCAGACTTCGTATTTCTGAATACGAAGTCGAGCGTCTCGTCGGTGGCACCGTCATGTGCGTGATGTGATGATCGGAAGTGACGGTCTTCTTCCACCACCATGCTCCGGACACGTTCTTTCATTTCAGCGCGTGCTCTTTCACGCTGTTATGCCACCACGACACCTCATGCCCTTGTCTTCCTTGAACATAGACAAGGAGTGTTAGATTCAGGTTCCTTATCTGCACTCACTGCTGCAGAACAACTTGGGGGCAAAGTAACAGGACTTGTTGTTGGCGCACCCGAACATGTGCAGGGCATTGTAGAGAAAGCCAAGAAGTCAGTATTACCCTTATTTATTTTTACTTTATATCCCATCGCTGACTTTTTGCAGACTCAAAGGCCTGACCTCTATTCTACATTCAGCCTCACCCCAATACACTGAGCCACTTCCGGACACCATATCTCCTCTTTTAGAGAGACTCCTATCCGGTCCTACATCATTTACACACATGGTTTCTGCTACATCTTCGTTCGCAAAATCGCTCTTGCCTCGAGTAGCCGCGAAACTCAATGTTCCTTCCGTCTCAGATGTTACTTCCGTGGAGCATGATGCCTCTTCCAATAGTACAACATTCACGCGTCCGATATACGCTGGCAACGCGATTGCGACCGTTCGTGCACCTTCATCCATTCCTATCAAGTTTTTCACCGTTCGGGGTACTGCTTTCACTGCTGCACAAGTACAAGATGCCTCTGAGGCTGAAGCTTCGTCCCTTGAACCTGTTGAGGTTCCTGACTCTCCAACGGAACACGTCAAAACTAGTCTTACTAAGTCCGATCGTCCCGACCTCGGAGTTGCTGGTCGAGTGGTATCTGGAGGACGTGCCCTGAAGAATGCCGAAACGTTTGCTTCCACATTATATCCACTCGCAGATGCGCTCGGCGCTGCCGTTGGAGCTTCTCGCGCCGCTGTGGACGCAGGATATGCAGACAACTCGTTACAAGTTGGCCAAACAGGCAAAGTTGTCGCCCCTGAAATGTATATGGCCGTCGGTATATCTGGAGCCATTCAACATCTCGCTGGGATGAAGGATTCCAAACTCATTGTTGCTATAAACAAGGTGAGTGTGTCTGTTCCCGTCATAAACCAGAGTTAAACATCGTTGCACATCAAGGATCCCGACGCGCCCATCTTCCAAGTCGCAGATATAGGTCTTCAGGCAGACCTGTTTGAAGCTGTCCCAGAGCTCGTTAAAAGGCTGAAGGCATAATCATAGATGTCTTAGTGTCTACAAGTACAAGGTAATAGATCGTGTGAATTGAGCACAATCTGGAAGGGAATAAAGAGTTTCACCACCCGCAGAAGTATATTGCACTAAGTGGGAATCGACGTGATACTCTGTTTTAATGCTTCATGTTTAATTTGATCATATCTATGTCTGGATGGAGAGCGCGTGTGTTGAAAGGAGATGTTCAATTTGTAACATGTCACGCGCACTAACCTTCGACGATGCATATGGTTTTTACTTGAATAATCACGTATCATGGACTCTTTTCTCTATCCGACAAAGTACCCATTGAAACTTTCTGGGAAAATATTAATTGTCGTTCGTTTTCTGTTCGTCTGCTTCAACGTACACCGGTTAACAAGACGTCCGGGCAGCCCGTCGTTTCCACCGCAAACGTCTCGCAACTTGCGGTTGACCTACTCATTGCGTCTCTTTCGCTCGAGCGGGTGGCGATTCTTAACCCAGAATTCCTAGTGCCGATCGTAGGCGGTAGAGAAGAAGGCGGGGAAGGTCTTACCACACCTGCAGAATGTGCGTACTTCACATTGCTGATTTTGACCTTGGTCGCTAAGACTCTGCAGTATATGGTGCTCCAGAGACCAACATCCTAGTCATACAGCAGAGGTCCCCTGTCCTAAAGGTTGAGTTGTGCTTCATTCTGTCCACTAAGGAGGAAATTAATTTACTTGCTTCTCAGTCAAGAAAAGAGGATTTCGTCTCTAGCCTAATTCAGTTCATTCAGACATCGGGAGTTGGATCTGTCCTTTTTCTGTCAGGCGTGGACTTATCTATTCGAACTGACGCACAGATGCTGTATGCTTTCGTTGAATCTCGTCCTTCCAATTTGATTGACTGATCTATCCCGCAGTACACCAACATATCAACTACAACCCCGCAATGGTCCCTCACTTTCTGGGACTGCTTTGAATGCTTTGACGACACTTCCCATTGCTACGTACACCTCTCCCATACTTCAATCAACACATGAGTCTGTGCAAGAGGTTGGAGTACCCTTCATTCCGGGGGGTGGTCTTACACGGCGAATTATGGCGTCTCTTGCCGAAAATTGGAATATCCCTACTGCGTCCCTTTTACAGTTTGTACTAGAAGGAGACAATCGAGGAGATGCCCGGTTATTTGCAGCAGTAGTGGCAAAGGTCATCGGACAGCGTGTCCTGGAGTGGCGACAACCAAACAGCTGGAATGTAGGCCTGTTTGGGGCACCACATGACCAAACATTGTACGGATAGGTGGCAAGGGTACATGCTAAAGTGCAGAAATGAATGTACAAAATGCATAGAATCGATAAACACGAAGATCATCTTCTCCCTGTAATACCGAGATTATTTCGTCCACCGCGTCCACTTTTGGCAGCCTGAGACAAAGTAAGATAGGCATAGGGATCCATACCCTTCTTCTTGACATCACCTCCGGCTCTCTGAATTCTGACTGAGACCAGGAATAATGAGATATAATCATCACAACGGACCTTAGCTTTGAACTCATGCCCAAGTTTTGCTTCAGCCTTACGTTTGTTTCTTTTAGATGCTGCCGTCGCAATCTCCGTATCTGCCATTTCGATATCCTCAGCTTCAAGATCTTCTCTCCTTCGCTTTTTTGTATCCTTATGAAATTTAACACGCCCATTGGGTCCCCGTGTGAAACCGTCGACGGAGGCGATGCTCTCCCGGTACGCGGTACCTGCTACATCTGCTGAAGGTGCTGCGTCCTGATCATCGGAACCATCTTCCTCGTTGATGATCATCTTTCCAGAATCTTCGTCGGTTTTGAAGTGAAAAGCATCTTGTCCTGGCTTACGACGACGTTTGAAAGAGTCACCTTGGCAAGGAAATGTCAATTTTGACGACGAACAAAAATGTAGAAACACACTTGTAATACGCGATGCAACACCTGAGAGAAGATCGATAGGTTCATCATCATCCAATCGTAGCCGGGCACCCTGCTCTGTCTGTTTTTTCCTTTGTTGGTTCTTAGACTGCATCGGAGCGTCATTGTCAGAATCGTCCAACTCGCTTTCACTCCCGTACAGGACATCCTCGAAAGCGTCACCAGTGACACGCATAACTGTAGGTGCCTGTGACCAAGTGATTAGCATGAATGATAATCAACCAAAGACTCAATACTAACATCGTCGTCATCAATACCCTCCTCTATTCGGTTAATCTTCTTGCGCTTCGCCCTTTCTTTTCTCTTTTTAATGTTGACTAGGACCTTGGCTGCCTCTTCTTGCCCAGCACACGAGTAGACCTCATCCCATCCAAAGCGTCGCAACATTCGCTCAAATATATGCCTGACTTTCGCTTTAAAATGGTTTTTGTGATCATGAGACCAGTTCAGTAGTTTAGGTACCAGGTCCTTGAGATGTGGCCGAATGACTTGCGTAGACAATGTGTGGATAGAGAGTTTGACAAATCCGAGAACTGACTTGACAATTTCTCGGTTGGCCGAGGTGAGGAAGACGAGTAAAGTTGTGAAGATTTCTGTATGCATCTTGGCCGAAATTACATCTAAGGAATGGAAATCAAATATCATTCGACCAAGCCAAACTTCCATATTTACACACCTTTAAACTCGAATATGAGGCGTGAAATTGACGTGATTGTGGCACTGATCATGTGAGGACTACCAGCGAGCCCACCAGCCAACATTGTCAGAAACTCTTCTATACTTGCAACAGCTAAGGTTCAAGTGATCAGACAACAGGTATCGAATGAGGACAATCACTTTACGTACTTTCCAATGAACAGTCTTCATCCATCCCGTCGATGAGACTTCTCTTGACCATACCTCCTTGAGACATCTTCCTCCCCATGGCAAGTACAAGTTCAAATGCCGCAGTCCTGGCCTTTTCTGATGGCTCTTTAGTTCCTAGTACTGCTTCTGGAATCAATGAAGGTATGATGTGCATTGCTGTCGGGAGAAGCGATGACACAAGTAGTGAAAGGAGATTCATACGGTCCTAGGAGGTCATAAGGAAAAGAGAACTACAGCGGAGGAGTCTGACGGACCTTTTTGGCTGCTGCAACAAGACCTTCCGCCACTTCATCCATTCGACAAATTACGGTCTCGGCGTCAACAGTAACTTGGCCACTCTCAGCCAGCTTGGTCAAGATCTTGTATCCGCGCTTTTGCACACCGTTATCCTTTCCCGTGAGAACCTCAGTGCTTAGACAAAAATTGAATAATGCCGTGGCATCAGCAGGAGAGAGATAAGGAAGAAGTAAAATCAAGATATCCTGAGTCATTGCAGTCACGCTCCCTAAGTCTTTCCCTCCGTGTTGTGAAGTTTCTTTTGCTGCTAGTGCCAAATTGTTCTTAAACAGTTCCACTACTTTGACGTAAGCTTTTGTGACCTCCTATGGAGCGTTGAGCCACGCAATCCAGGTAAGGACTTTCTGCCCGTACCTGTTCACCGGCAATCGAAGCCCAAACGCTGATTACGTCTCCTATCATGCCTCGAGAATCTCGATCCACAATACCGAACACGTTGAAGAACACTGCAAGCCAGCTTTCCGTCTGTTTTCTGAGAACAGCGATGTTCGCGATGGCTTCATCAACTGAAGGAGCATCTGGGTCCGGAGTATGTCCCTCTCTTTGTGTCATGGCTGCGACACTGGATTCCACAAGCACTTTGAGACCTTTTAGTATGGCGGGCCGAAGATAAGACTGGCCGTAGAGTAACTGTGAGAGGAGTTGAGAGAAAGCTGGAGTCAAAGTCTATGAGACGCAATGTTAGAAGATTGATTCAACAAACAATGGAAAATACCTACTTCCTTGAGATCAGGAGGAGCGTGACAGTAACCAACAAAGCCTGACCAAATTTGTGCGACGAGAACGCTCCAAACTTTCGCTTCAGATGATCGATCCTCCGTCTCGGCTTTTGATTGGAGATCAAACATTCGCTCGCTCAGAGGAACGAAGTACGAGACAAAATGGCCAAGGGGAGATGGATGGGAATGGGCCAAGAGAGGAAGCAGGAATGCACGCGGTTGCCTACCTGCTTCCCTGTGAAAATGTTCTTTTAGCACAGCGGTTGATTCTGGTCGAGTAAAAATCATACCGGTCTTGTGGTTCGAGATTAAGCGGGAGAGTCTGTAACAACACATGGGGACCCAGGACATGCATTGCGGTTGCAAGAGTGGCATCCGCATCTTCCTTGTATTCAAACCCTTTCTGTGCTCGTAGCTTTCCAACATGTTCAATGATGGGGAGGAGCAACAACTCAGCCGCAGTTGGGGAGGTCCGCGGGCCAGGTCTGTACCGCAAGTTGGCTATCATGGATGAAATGATCGTGAGCAGCTCTGGCATGGCATGCGCGTATGATAATGAGTCGAGAGCCTTCAAAGTTTGACTAATGATCTTCCTTAGAGTCGTGCTCGAGCTAGTAGTGTCTTGGAGAGTATAGGAAACAAATTCAGGAGTAAATGAACGACAAAGCATGTTAAGCGATTGAGCTGCTGCCTTTCTCGTCGGACGATCGCTGGATTCTAAAAAGCTCCAAACAATTTTCCAGACTTTGCCCAACTCATCGGCGTGGCTGATGACAGTGTCTGCACGATAAGCAGAGAAGGCACTTCCAAGGACTTGAACCCATGCCGGTGAAAGAATTTTATCGGATTTTGAAGGCGGTGAGGCAAGAACCGCGCTGAGAACGTCAGATAGCTGATCACCTATTTGCGTACCGTCATCCGAGGGAAGGGTAAACAGATCAGATAGGACTGAATATGAGGATTGAGAAAGATATGGGTGGCCAAGTCGAGGGAGTATAAGCAGGAGGTTTGCAACCGCTGGGATAGACTGAACGGACATCAATGAGATTAAGGGATGGATATTCCTGACTTACGGAGGGAGGAAGTCTGTCAAGGATAGACCGTAGGAATACAACGATATGTAAAGCAGTCTCAGGACTGGCTTCTAATGCTTTCGTCTTTGATTTGGCTAAGTATCCTGTTCCGATTTCGGATAATGCAGATTTAACCCAATCAGCGACATTTTCGGAGTACGGATGGCGCGATAACGGAGGTGTTGGGTTAGAAAGCACTTCTTTAACGACATCTGTGGCCTTCTTTCGAACTTTTGGTCTTGGGTCGATGGAAAGTTGGAGTATCGAGGCGAATGTTTGACGGATGCCTTGGGTATCGAGTTGCGAGCGATCGAGAGATTGAAATATAACATTATAAATGGAGAGCTGAGATCTCAAAGCAGGGGCGTGCTCTTTCAAAGCAGGGAACAATGGGGCTGTAAGAGACAAAACGGTGTTGAGATTTGCTCTGATGACTGGAGTTGGTACGAAGGGTGCGATGAGAGCCAAGAGGTAAAGCACGGCGTACAAAACTTCCGTTTCATTGGAAGATTGTTTCTGCTTTTGAAGGGTACCATCAAGTGTCGTGAGTAGAGCCGCGAAGTATGCAGTCGGAGAGGCGTTTGTGTCTTGCTCCTTAAAAGTAGATTCGAGCGCAATCAAGAGGACAGCAGGAGTTTTTTGATGGGACAAGGAGGACGAAGTATGGGGCCGGATTTTTTCTAAAGCTTCTTCCATGGTTTTTCACCAATCCAGTCTCTTCAGCGCAGTGTTCGCCGAGATATTTGAGCTCGAGCCCTGGTCGGCTTGACGTTGCTCAAAATTTCGATTAGTCAGCGTACCTAAAAATAAACCCGATCGACACAGGCGAGCTCATGCCCCCAGTGACTGGCTCCCCAACGCCTTGGTCATACATTCTCATTAGGTGTGCTACTTCTCTTGTACCTGCCTGTGCATACAGACACTATTCATAAGATACATCTAAGGTTGTTGTTTAAGTTCGTGCTAAAAATATTTTACGGATCTATCGTTGTGGAAAATATCCATCATATTCCTGAGACTGGGAAACCATGGTATGGTAGCCTGCGTCCCCATATGCGTAAATCTCACTCATTCCTCTTCTAGCATTGTGAGCGCAAATCACAGCAATTCCTTGACAGATGCTCTGTACGACGCCATTCTGTCCAGTTCAACTTCTGATATCCTGACGTCACTCAAGCATTTTGGTTACATCAATACCCTCCAGCGTACGTCGCGGCTTTGTGGTATAGATTTGCTCATACCTGTAAATGCAGAAACGGAACATGTTACGTCTTACTGCAAAAGCTACTCAATTCGGACACAGGACATTCACCAGCTGGCTTATTGAGTCAGCTGGAACAGTTCCAATTCAGAGAAGAAAGGATTCTGCGGATGGTACTGCTGACAATACTGAAGCTATGTCGAAACTTGTCGAGGTTTGTTCAATATGCCGACAGTTTGTTTTCTGAGGTTTCTTGATAACTTCTTGATGTATTCATAGGCACTCGAGATAGGTGATGCTGTCTGTTTGTTCCCAGAAGGAATGAGCAGGTACCATCCGACTATAGCACCACTCAAAACAGGAGGTAAACCAAGCATTTTTGCCTCATTTTGAATTCATAATCCTTCGCACAGTTGCCCGTTTGGTCTCGGACGTATTGACAAGGAATAGTAATCGCCCCGATTTTGAAATTTCAGTCTCAACATGCTCCGTAACATACATGTAATATTTTTTGCCCACCGCTCTTCTTCATCGAGAACCCACACCACATTTAGGCACAGACAACACTTTCGCTCTGATGTTCTTGTCACGTTTCACGAGCCTTTAGTATTCCGGGTGAAGGTCAGTAGAATACATCCCATTTACAGACTTGAGTTGATTCAGACCCAGGACAATCCTGAGTTCATAGCACCTGTCGATTACAATGATATTCGACTACTCACTGCGAAGATGCAGGAAATTATCAGCTCTGGCACCATTGATTCTCCAACGTGGGACTTGGTCCGAACAGCCAAAACGACTGCACGGATTTATGCCCCCTTTGGTACTCTCATGAGCCTTGGAGATCACGTCCGCGTCATTCGCAGCTTCATTGACGCATTACGGCCGACAGAAACACACGGATCCATAAATGTAACACTATCTGACGAAGAAGATAATGTACATGAAAATCTCGACGAGTTAAAACGTTTGCGTAGCGATCTTAAGGTCACGAAACAAGTTCTATGCCTCCTCAGTGATTAATATATTGGATGTATAGGCTTATCAAGACCAGCTCACCCGTTGGGGTATCAAAGATGACCGTATACGACGGCCACTACCGCGCCGCGTCATATTGTTACGAATGATCATTAGACTTACGTGGTCGGCAGCCCTTTTCACCCTTTCATTCCCAGGCCTCCTACTCTGGCTCCCAATCTTTGCCGTTACTTTCTATGCAGTACATAATTTCAAGAAGACAGGGCCAATTTTTGACACATGGGATGAGATAGCACAATACAAACTGATATACGGCCTATTTTCCGGGCTATTCGTTTGGCTCACGGCCGTTCTTTTCACCTGGTCCATCACCCCCTTTACTCTTTTTTTCGTGCCTGCTTTTATGTGGATCGCGTTGCGGTGGTTCGAAGACGCTGTCTCGGCTTTCCGTGCTTACACGGCGCTATGGCGATTGCTCCGCATACGAAAGCTAACACTTCGAAGTATACAGGACTGGAGGCAAGATTTGCATAGCCGTGTCATGAATCTGGCATGTACGATTGGGCTTCCGGAAGATCCGGAGTCTTACTTTGTGAATGCAGGAGGAAAGGAAGAAGGGAGAGTGAGTGACTCTTGGGACAGTACAAGGCGTTACTTCTCCATTCGCAGGAGACGTAAACGAGACTGGAATGAGATCCTTCGATTGTATGACAAAGTAGACTATCCAGATGACGATAGTAAAACATAGGTCTATCAGTTGTATAGGTCAGGTGTGTAGACCCTAAATTCAGTATGTGGTACTACAGCACGAATGAAGTCTCCTCCTTGCCTTTTTACTTCGCCGTGGTAACTTTGCCCTACTACATGGCAGCATTGGCAATGCACTGAAGTTGATGGTTGTGGTTGGATTGCATCTTGGACGGGTAATTGATACTACGTTCTCACAGCACTCGAAGGAGGGAATGTCCGTAGCATACTTGGTACGCGACCAAATGTATGTAGTACGGACCCCGGTCGTTCATGCGTGGACTTACCCTCTGCACTGCCACCGTTCCATGATGGATCGTAATGTAGGATCGAGATAATCGCACGAAAAAAGTTTTGTGTCCATTTTGTGGCATTACATCTTTCTTCGTTATAATCATCGTCCCCCGTGGTTTCGGGCTTTAGATCATTTAGAGTTCCTATTCATCCACATACCTCTGCATCAAATTAGACTATTACTATCCTATCACGACAAACCCGACGTTCAAACGTCCAAACTATTCGATGTCCCCGCTTGCAATGCCTGACACTCCAGCACCCGCCCATTATGCTCCCTTCTTCGATGCCCTCCGATCCGCACCCACTGCGCTTGGTGAGCTTTGACCTTCTGCTTCTGAGCTTTGACTGATAGACATATCGGTTAGATGCCAAAGCTGCTGCAGACAGACTTGCTCGCGAAGTAGCAAAGGCAGGCCCTCAATCTCTCGAGTACGCCCTATCCGATTCTCTCTGCTTAAAACCTGACGAATGCTCATTTCACAGAGACAGCGATATTCTGAAAACTCTGCACGCCTTTGCAACTAACAAGAAATCTGGATATGAACGCGAATCTGCTGCCATCGCTTTCACCTCGCTCGCGAATAATCTCGGCGCCTCCATTGCGCCCTTATTACTACCCTCCCTGCCTATCATCTTCGATCTTTACATGGATAAAGGCGAGGTCGTTAGAGCTGCGGCCTCCGCCGCTGTTAAAGCCATTGTAAAGCTTGTTCCCCCCGAGTCGACCCGGGTGGTGTTCAGCACGCTTGTATCTATCCTTGAGGCCGGGAAATGGCGTACCAAAGTCGGTGTTCTTGATGCATTAAAAACTTTTGTTGCCCCCGCGAGAGATTTCGTAGCAGCGGAATTGGGTACCCTTCTTCCCAAGGTGGAAAACGCTATGCACGATACCAAGCAGGAGGTGTGTTTATGATTATCTTTGGAGTGCTCGATATTAAAGTCGTAATTGCAAATAAGGTTTCGACTGCGGCTATCAAGAGCGCTACCCAGCTCTGTACTACCCTTGCCAACCCTGATCTTGCGCCTCACATACCTGCTCTTGTAAAATGCATGTCAAATCCTGAGTCCGTCCCAGCTTGCATCAAAGCTCTCTCTTCCACTACGTTCGTCGCTGAAGTCACTGCACCTGCCCTTGCCGTGCTTGTTCCACTGCTTCTCCGCGCCCTCAACGACAGGAGCATGGAAGTGCAACGTCGTACCGTGGTTGTCATTGACAACCTTGTCAAGCTCGTCCGTGATCCCAAAGTTGCTGCAACTTATCTCAGTCCTCTTGTTGAGGGTGTCACAAAGATTGCCACAAGCGCTGCCTTCCCTGAAGTGCGTGCCTTCGCAGAGACTGCACTGAATACCCTTCTCAAGTCAGGTGCATCGGCTAATGGACCACCAACCAATCATCGCGACGTAGCCGGGGAGACCGCCGCAGCGCTCTTTATATTGGTGTCCCAACTTCCGCCCAGTCTTCTACTCAATGGTGCACCAAAGTATGCGTTGCTAGATAAATCTCTCAACTTTCAAGCTTCAATGGTAGCAGATCTCGTGGCTGCGCGGAGCTTCAACGACATCGAAGCGTGGAGGCGTTGTGTGGGTGTGTACATGACTCTATGGATAGATCGTGATGCCGCCAACACTTTTGTGGAGGCCATACGTCTGCACTATCATGAAATAGATCAGGTGAGTGCTCATCACTTCACCTTGACTTCATTAACGTATAGCTTCCAACAGGTTAAGTATGCTGTCTCTGCAGCGCCTTCGGATGAAGGCGAAGTTCTATGTGATACCCTCTTTTCCTTGGCCTATGGAGCGCTTCTCCTGCTTTCGCACACCACTTTGAGACTCATTCGAGGCCATCGTTACGGTATCCTTGGAACCAATGGGTCCGGAAAATCGACACTTATGCGTCAACTCAAGGAAGGCAAGGTCGAAAATTTCCCTCCCCAGAGTCAACTCCGATGCGTAATGGTTGAGCATTCGCTGCAAGGAGAAGATGGTTCCCTGAGCGTGCTTGATTTCATTGCAGCTGGTAAGTACATGTACAACTCTGTTCTAGGTGTATCAAAATCGTGTTCTTCAGATCCAGTGTTAGTGGATGTGCCCCGCTCTAAAATACGCGAACAGCTACTCGAAGTTGGTTTTGATGATGAACGACAAGCTGAAATTGTGGGTGGGTTGTCGGGTGGCTGGAAAATGAAACTTGAGCTTGCTCGAGCTATGCTCTACAGGGCTGATCTTCTCCTTCTTGATGAGGTATGATTCCATCATTTCGTTCGACCAACTCTTTTGGACGTTTGTTTTAACCCTTTTTAGCCAACTAACCATGTAAGTTCTACCCTGTACAACGATGGTCTTCATCCTGATGACTCGTTTCCAGTTGGACAAAGCATCAGTCAAGTGGTTAGAGCGATACCTCGTCTCCCAAAAAAATGTCACTTGCCTTATCGTCAGCCATGATTCTGGGTGCGTATTAGATTTGATACAGGATAGATGATTTACGAGTTACAATCAGATTTCTGGACAATGTTACAACTGATGTCATTCATTATGAGTCAAAAAAAGTAACCTCCTTGTATTACTTGCGAGCCAGGCTAATTCTCCACTGAAGCTTGTCTATTACCCTGGAAACTTGTCTGCCTTTGTTGCGAAACACCCCGAGGCAAAATCTTACTACACTCTCGCAGCGACTTCTGTCAAGTTTTCATTCCCTCCGCCTGGTTCGCTCATGGGTGTTCGAAGCCCTACGCGCGCCATTCTCAAGCTTTCCAATTGTACATTTACATACCCCGGAAGGAATACACCTAGTTTGTATAACGTTAGTTGTGCTCTTTCTCTTTCAAGGTAATTTCTATTTTGTCTATTTCGTCTCCCCAAACCCGTTCTGACTTGATGTTTAGTCGTGTTGGAGTGATCGGCCCTAACGGCGCTGGAAAATCAACACTGATCAAACTCATTACGGTATGGTCGTTTTCATATCAATCTCTTCATATCCTTAAAGATGCTTCAAGGGAGAAACCATACCTCAAGAAGGCAATGTTTACAAACATCCTGCACTTCGTGTGGGTTACGTTTCACAGCATGCCACTCATCACATAGGCAATTAATACGCTATTGAGTCGTTTCTGCATTTATGCTAATCATATCAAAAGAACGTCATTTAGAGAAGACTCCCATTGGATATATCCAATGGCGATTCCAGGACGGTCACGATCGTAAGGTTTATCTCTGTCTCATTGAACATTCTTTCATAGTTCTTGGGTAGGCGAGCTGTTGGAAAAGGCTACCCGTGTTCTAACACCCGAGGAAGAACGCATCTTTGATACCGAGTGGGTCGGCAAGGATGGGTCCAAACGCAAACTTGAGGTCTGTATCCAATGTTAGATCTGCCAAAGATTTGAAGCTAAGGAAGCGACAGATGCTCCTGGGCAGGCAAAAGCTAAAGAAATCTCTTCGATACGAAGTCAAGTGGCGTGGTCTCGATCATAAATTCAACACTTGGGTGTCGCGCGAAGACCTTCTGGGGAAAGGCTTCGCCAAACTGGTACAACAATTTGATGATCTTGAAGCGTCACGAGAGGGCGCTGGAGCCCGTGATACTTCTGCTCACCTCGTCCGTAAACACTTGGAGCAAATTGGCTTGGATGGTGATATTGCACAATACAACGAAATATCGGGTTTGTCTGGTGGTAAGCACTGCTTTCTGTTAGTTTTTCGTGATTCTGACCTGCTATACTGACATATTCTCCAGGTCAGAAGATCAAACTGGTCATTGCTGCTTGTTTATGGAACAATCCACAGGTACGAACATAGCAGTTTCGAAGAATTCTGACAGTAAGTATTGGAATTGCAATAGATCTGTGTTTTGGACGAACCAAGTAATTTCTTGGACCGTGAAGCTCTTGGCGGCCTAGCCGTTGCTATTAGGGATTGGGCAGGTGCTGTCGTATGTACTAATGACTTATGTATGGTATATGGCACCCCAAGACGTCTGCTATAGGTCATTATTTCCCACAATGAGGAATTTGTATCTGCTCTTTGTCAGTCCTTCCTCTGATTTCATGCGTATCCATTTTGAACCATTTTTTTCAGGCCCTGAGATTTGGAACGTAAATTCTGGACGTCTGAACCATCAGGGCAAAGTTGCCTTGGTAGAGGACGCGTTTTTGGATGGAAAATCCCCCAAAGGCAGCGGGACTAATACGCCAGTTAGGTCGAGACTTCAGACACCTTCAACGTCGGCGGCCGGCACTCCCGTTGTCAGTGGCGATGAGGCCCCTCCTGCGGCACCCATTGTAAAGAAGAAGAAAATGACTCGTAACCAGCTCAAGGCTCAAGAAGAACGCAGAAGACTGCGTAAACTTCGTTGGCTGAGCGAAGGAGGGTCTAAGCCCGAGGATACAGATGATGAAATGTAACTTATTGCACTCATGGACAATAGATAGATCTTGTTCAGTATCATTGACCTTGTATCCAATCTTGACCTTCTTGTTTGATATCGACTGTAGCGCTTGTGTTTCTTGTTATATCACGGCACTATTCTGGTATCTATATCTCGTTAGCTCACTTGCAAAAACACTATAATTTTTGTCATGTTGGGAACTGTCAAGTTATCCATGTCGAGCTCGAACGTTGTAAAGGTTGAAGTTCTTATCCATGCTTGGACTCGATGGATGGAAAACAAGCCTGACATTTCTCCCTGTCTATCGGAAAGCATATATTTGGACCATGTCCGGCCTGTTTCATCAAGATTCAGTGTAATTCCACTACTCCCGACGCGACCTCGTTCTTACAATGTTTTTGGTTGGTCTTCTTTTGTACTACCTTTAACAAGAGTAATCGGCCACGGATACGTACATAGCGTCATCCTAAACGGTCAGGATTACCCAGGATGGTTTCTTTCAGCGATGGGTGCAGTATGTTGCTGATTGTCTGGCCATCGCAGATCCATTTCATGCAAGCTTGATTCAAGATATCTTAAATGGACCGTGAGAAAAATAAAGTAATGTGGTATATATACCAACCCGCTCTCTGCACTGTTTATGCATCCATCGCCTTGAGTTTCTGCTGACGATACTGATCTGCCTGGTCACCATGACGGAAGGAAATGACTGGTGCGACTTTCGGGTCTTTCAGTTAAGCATACAAGAAGCCAGATAAGGTTCTTCTAGAACTATGTGGGCTCAGAGCTCGATCAACGTTCAGCCTAATACCCTAATGATCTCAAAGTGGCCAGAGGGTTTCAATTTGTCTATTCCAAAGTCTTTGCCGTGATAAGGCTTACTTTGGGACATTGCTAAACCTTCAGTGCCCTGCTTCTATTGATATGACGGAGAGTACGACATTCCTGGCGAGCAATGCACGTTGCTTCAAACTAGATGCTGCAGGTTATGGTTTATCGACTCGTTTCTAGGCTGTAGATCAACTACGATCAAACCAATTGACTACCTTGCCCCATGTCACAATAACTATTCTTGGGTTTTAACAATTCCGTTTCTGAGGCACGGATGTCAACTTCTTCCTGGAACCCTCCATGATTATTGACCTCCTGATTCCACAGTGTTGCACTTCACTCTACCATTCCACAGTTCTACCCAAGCTGCGCGTGAGCACATTTAGTTGACTAGTATCGTCATCCAGTCTCATTTAGTATCCCAAAGTCAAGAGAAGGGTGTGCTGGCTCCAGTCAGCAGTCACGAAACGATCTTGTCCCCATCCAATGGTTTTTTTGGCCAAATATCTACGAAGATTTTAGTTTCCATTTCAGGTCCACCTGTTGATTTCGAGGCTGGTGGAGGGACATCCCAAATATCCGGAGCTTCCGTACAAACAGTACGTCTCGCGGCATCAGCAGCCCAACACCATTGCGAATGGCTCTATTACATCAGGACCATGAATCCTCTCGCGTCGTTCGGTCAGGCGCAGCTCGAGATAACCAAGTTTGAGTGCGAAATATCTTGGGTCCGTGGCTACCTCTACACGAAGGCTTCTTTCAAAATCCAAGTAGTTATGAAACAGACTTCCCTGTCCCGCGGGATATTTATGTATTACAGATATTGATGGCCGGATCACACCACTTGGATGTACATTTGATTCCGACTATTAACCTCAAAGCTCTGATCGGCTTCGACCTGGCCAAACAGTCCTCAGTGATCACGATTATTACATACAATTTTTGAGAGCACAGTCAATGTTGCTAACGACGACAGACACTGGTGCTCTTTACCACAGCTCAAATATAAGCCAACCTGGCCCTTCCTTCAAGGGAAAATGCATATGATTACATAAAGTAAACTAAACTGATGCTGTAGGGTAGATGTGGGTCTAGATAGATACAAGAAGAGATGGGTTTAGATAGGGAGCGGATATGTACATAAACGCCGGGGCTTTAAAGAGATGATTAGTGTAGAGATGCGTAGGTTAAAGGGAAATAGCCGCTTCAGGCTATAATAAACAAGAAAAGCAAGATTAATCAAAGGAGAATCAGCTGTAACTATGTCAAAAAGTCACAATGAGCTCCGACTAATAAAATTTGCGATGCTCTGATTCTTCATGTCGTCCACGACGTTGAGACGAAGACGGGGAGACGTGAGATAACCTTGAAGTCTCTGGCGACTGCCGCGAGGTATACTGAGTCTCGGCAGCTGACATAGGGTTCCCGTAACCCATTGTCGAGTGTTCGAGTTCTTCTAGTGGATCCTGTCCACTCATAGAGAATGGTTGAGATGAAGACCCGATGGTAGATGTTTGGCGGTTTGTCTGCCGCATAGACTGCCTTTTGTTTTGGAACCTAATATGCGAATCATTGTTGGGTCGACGGATTGTGAATGAAAAACAATTGCACACCATATCTGAACACTACGTGCAGTCATATCAAGTTCCTTCGCTAGTGCAAGCCGCTCCTCAGTAGAAGGAAACGCGGTCCTGTTGTAGGTTTCATTGAGCACTTTCAATTGACGAGTATCAGCGCGCTTGCGCTTCTTTTTTATGGTCGACTCCTCTGGAATTGTCGGAGAGACTGGGGGAGGCGTAGTCGACGTAGGCACCGCATGCGAGGGACTACGGCCATATGCTGGAGACGATCGGTGATGTTCACTGCGAGGTGTATCCGAATAGCTGTATGGGTCACTGTTGTAAGCTGATGGGTTCATAGACGACGGGATTTGGATGTGACCATGCTCTTGGGTCGAGAAATACGTGTAGTTACCACCTTGAGTCGTCTGCGGATACGTATAGAGACCGGGATAAGAGGCTGTAGGAGAACGGATTCCGCTGTTGGACTGGCATGAAGCAGTTGTCGTATATGGCGTCGTAGACCATCCACCTCCACCGCTACTGGGCAACTGAGGGAGTTTTCGATTTTCAGACGGATTAGCAACAAGGGGTGGAGGGGTTCTAGGCGTGTAATTGTAATTCTGCGGGGATGCAGGGTAACGTTCATGAGTATCATAGAAAGAGTATGACGTTGCAGGCTCGGTAGCTGGATATTAACGAACAATAAGATAGCGACAATGGCTCATCTGTACCCACGATTTAAAGCTTACAATAATTATATAGCGCCTGATGATTGACCTCATATCTTGCAGGTGAAGAACGAGGCGTGCATTGGGAAGGGTATGACGGCACTGGACAGAAAATACTGAGTGCGTTGGCCTTGAACATCAACAAAAGGACAAACCTGTTAACGGTGAGGTTGAATTGAACGATGAGATAGGAGGGAGGACAACAGGTCGCCCACCCTGTCCTGTCTGAAAGAAACCTTGAGAATGATCTGGAGTTCTAGGTTTGGTGTAACTATTCATAAAGCGATCGTGCGACATATTAGTGTGAGCCAGATAGTTAAAACAAGAGGAGAAAGGGAATAATAGTGAAGCGAAGATGAAGGAGAACTGCAGGATATATATGTAGGAGTGAACACGAGGGTAAAGTCACGACCACAACGGCTCGCGCCGTTGTCAATCGCTTGCAGGCGCGACAACACTTCAAACGATCAGGGATGGAACGAGCGGACGTGGGCATGCACTTATGATTACACGCGGCCTGCTTGAGGTCAGGATGCTAGTGTTGGACACTTGGACACGCGTTAGGCGCTGTTTGGAGAGTATCGGGTACAGAAGTTTAAAACAAGTTGATTATGTAGGACTCTAGGCCAAGAGAGTTTTAAGGAAAACCCTTGTTATTGTTCGTTTGGGAACACAGAGCCATGGAAGGCTTCGCAGAACGTTGCCCATTGCCCGAATCATGACATTTTAGCAAACACGAGTGCATTAAATCGGGTTGACGCCTGGAACCTGTGTTTTGCCTCGTGTTGAGGGGTGGGTTATTCGCTTCTTTTCCTCAGCTTGGGCCAAGTAAGCAACGCGATACCCCTAACAGTAGCTGCCAACAGAAATCGGAGCAGGGAGGTTCGCAATACGTACTGCACTTGACTCGGCCGCGTATCCACCGTTTTGGACCGGCAAGAATTGTGATCGGTCTTCTTCTGTTATGTTAACGTTACAATTCCAATTAAAACGTGGAGGCGAGTTAGATCTAGATTGGAGACAGCAAGGCGGTTTCAACTTTTCAGGGTCGATGAACGTCGATCAGAGGCAATTTGCGCTGCAGTAACCAGCGAGGTTAGATGAGATTTGCCGCAGGGATCATTCATTTTCTGCTGGCGACAGTGAGGCAGCTGGTAATTACCCGTCGGTGATGAACCTGAACGTCTGGCGAAAGCGATTAGATTATCTCCACGTGAGCCATAAAGTGTGACTTTTACCATTGCAAATCATTGAACATTAAATGGACATTTTACTTGCTCTAACCTAGACACTTGAGTCATTTTTGACCGTCTTCGCCACAGGTTACAGCTTTATCTTTGCCTCAACGTCCAGTGGAAGCAACGCCTAATCCTAACTCTCGACCCCTCCTGATCTATGTACCTCCACGGATTCACAGTTCAAGTCATATATATATACACGCTAATTTTGCTACTCATGCACCAAATGAATATTGTGAACGGACATCCAGTGTTCCAGTGGGCGCCTTCCTTTACAAGGGCTTCTACGACTTGCCGGCCATGGTACCTACTCCCTCGCCCTCCGGGCTTTTTGGGGGAACATCCAAGCCTACTCCAGCTGCTCCTGATCTGATTTCGGCTGGGCTTCATTATGAGCCTATCGGCCATAGACTGGCAAAAGTAACACCGCCCTTAGTATCCGCAAAGACAAGGTCAAGAGATCAATAGGGATACGATCTCCAAGCCTACAGGTTTCGTGTATTGGACTTCAGTTTCACGATGGCCGAGCTTGACCTTATATCCTGTGTTCCCAGACATCGTGTCCACGCGTCTGTCGCAGAACAACTCGAGGCACTGCTGACGCGACGGGGACCCGATGGACTTTGGAAGTTAGGAGGTGAGGCTTTTACTACTTCTACCTGGATCTGATTTATCCCCTCTTGAGGTCCACGCTGGGCAATCCCCATTAAGAAACGTATCCTCCAGGTGAACAAAGAAGGAACGGATAATGAAGTCCTCAACTTCTCCGCCTCTTGATAGAGGGCGGTTTGAAGAGGTTCGCAGACGTGGACTCCGAGTTGTAAATGGCATGAGTGTGACTACCAGTTCGTCTCTACTAACGACGGCAGCTGGTGAGAATATTGTTATATCAGGACCACCTTCCTGTATGTCCAAGTAACTCTACTTATCGGTGTCTGATAGCACATCCCAAAGTCCAAAAAATGAACGGACCTTTTACGGAGAAAGAGATCAGACAGCTACCGCTTGTTCTAAGAGCAGTTGTACCCTCTTTAGCCACTCAAAGCACGGATCTGCTTCGAGAACTTATATTTCCTGTTCTTTCGCCACACTCCGTTTCGCGAGCAACGCAGACTCGCGATGGAGAAGGATATGGTTGAAATGAAACTTCAGAGAAGCAAAGAAGGAATATTTGCGAGCTCGATGGCGGGAGAATGAACATGGCTATCTTCGTGAGCAAAGGTGGAAGATTGATGCTAGTGCTCTTGTCAAGCTCAAGACAATTGGTCATGATCTGTTTGTTCGCTTGAACACGGGTCTCTGACTCTTACTCCTGTGTCAAGGAGCTTTTGACGTTTCCTTGGTGAAAGAGCGGCCGACAGGTAATTTATACTCGATGAAGTAGATAACACAATTTTCATACCTTTTCTCCTGGAACCTTCTGCAATGACAATAACCTTCAAGTTACGAAAGTGTAAAGGTCTGGAGGGTCACGTTCGCGCCGAGCGTAACGTCCTTAAATCTACACCTATGGTCAATTCGCCCACTGGCGCTAAGTGGATAGTTAGACTATACTATCGCTTCCAAGAGAGATCATCTGTACCTTGTCAGTACCATCAATCTGTTCTTATCAAAAAATGATTTCATTTCGATTTCATTTTCTTGAGTGATCCAGGCTCGCCATTTAGTCATGTCATAAACTTGGTTTCATTCATCGTGATAACAGACCAGATGTGAGTCATCCTCAAATGCAGAATTTTCTATTCGATCCTCAAGGCCACATTAACCAAGTGGTTTTGGTCTTGTGTCAGTTCTTATTTCTCCTTTGTATTATTCTGATGACTCCAAGCTTAGAGTTCTGTACACAATAGGACTGATCTCCGTTGGGCGCATGATACTTCATGTGAGTCGTCACATTCCAACTCTCTTCAGGTTCTGAGGCGGATTCCCCATAACAGAACTACGAACAACAGCGATTGCACCTTTCGCACAAGCATGGCATTGATCTCGGAGACAGCAACGGAATTACTAGTGTAAAATGCGCACGCCGCATGAATCGCAAGGACATCGAACGTCTAATGGACAATAGAGACGAGAAAGGGGCTATTTACGTGCCGGGAAAAGCTTTGTATAAAGGTCGGTTATTCTGCCTTTTTCTGTTTCTTTAGTCTAATTATTTTGATTTTAGCAACTAGCGTATTCAATGAAAGTCGTCGTGCTCTCACATTCTGGTTGCTCATCCTAGGATGGATGTACAAATTCTCGCAGTATGACTTTGTACTATCTCATGTTGCTGCAAAGATAGAAATGTGCTACCTCAGTGTCTCCTGAGGTCATTCGCGGCCACGGTTAAATTCGGTATTTTGGTCTGCTATCCCACAAAAAGAACTTTTTACACAGGCTATTATCTCTTTAGCGTCATGCCACTCGACAGAGTTCTCAACTGGAAGCAAACGTTGCGGTTTTCGTCTCACCCCTTGTATCTCATGCGGGAATTGACTTAATGCAACAACTCCCTTGTGAGACAGAGGATAGGTTGGGCCTACGGATATCTAGTTCTGTTTCCAGGACTGATCCAGTCGTCGTGAAAGTCGGGCAGAGCAGTCGCTTTTCTCGGTCATTGGGTGATGATGGTGCAGACTTCATAAAGCTTTTATCCTTGAACTACAGGCTCATCCTTGGTTCCGTGACATCGACCGGTACAACATTCATTGCGATCTCGCGCCTTACCGCCCCGAACTTCGGAACCCCGAAGACACGCGGCACTTTGACTCAGATATTCCACATCAGGTGTGTATATGTTTCAAGCTGACTCAATCCCGGGTGTCAGCCGCTTTTTTCTGCCAACGGTGCGCTCGCCGAATCCACTCGCGACTTGATATTCCAGGATAGGATGTATGGAGCCAAATTATCGGAGTCTCGCAAAGCATTGGCTTTTGCAGGCTTCACACAAGAGCCCTTGTGTAATTAGTTACTTCAGGGTCGACAGCACCTTCAATCTTGCGATCAGTTTGCAGGCTTCACTCACAAGAGCCCTCGTGCAATTAGTTCCTTCAGGGCCGACAGCACCCTCAATCTTGCGATCAGGAGACGCTAGGTCAGCCACTTGTTCGAGAAACGCGAGAAATGGGTAAAGGCCGCGCTATCTCGATGTAGAGGACGCTTATCACTTTTCACGACATCTTTGCATGACGTTGATGACTGTGATGATATGTACATACTCTTTCCGACGAACAATGGATTGGGATACACTAGTTAAAGGTTCTCAATTCTCGTTGGTTCATTCCGATTTTTTCTTGCTTTCTTTTTTCAAAGGGAAATCGAGTATGTGGTCTGCCGAAAGGCCGGCGAACTCTGTTCTAACTTGCCTTTCAGATTCCACTGTAAGTTTTGATGTCTAAGACATGAGCGTGAGGCAAAAAAAAATCTAAGGCTGTGAAAACAGAGATGGATGAACGATAGGAGTCTCTGTGCATGGGTAGCCTCGAACGGCCCAGAAAAGGAGGTAAACAACTTTTGTGATAGAAGATCATTATCTGCGAAATGGAACACGTTGAAGTGCACTAGATGAAGCAGTGCGAGTACATGTCTCAATTTAACACACCAAACCACAGCAATGTGACCCATCATTCAGAGGAACCGAGTGCGAGAACTCGATTGAGTACACAAAAAGGGAATCAAGAAACACGAACGACGCAAGGGGTGAAATAGCCGTGCGCGGTTGACAAAGAACCATCGGTTTACAGAGGCAGGGTTTGAAAAAACTGGGAGGCACGTTCATCTGGCTGAGAAGAGAGTTTACCCTTTCTAAGAGTAGTAAACAAGGAATAGAGGAGAGGATGCTGGAGCTGCTCTGCACGAAAGAAAGTGGGGTGTGAGAGAGAAGGAAAGCTGCTCACCCGTGCGCTGTGCGATGAGATGAGGGTAGTGAGGAACAATTGGAATTCGCCTTCACGACGAACTGGTTGTCCATTGTGAACTGGTCACGGTACTTAACCTTGTCTGTTCGTAAAGACTTCTCCGAAACTCCGCACCGTCGTGAAAAGTGAACTGAATACAGTAGCGTTGCTTATGACACATTGATGTATCTCGAGAATCGATTAACGTTCAGGGGTTCAGCCTACTGCAGAAAGTTAACACTATTGTTGACATTCCGCCGACTCAGCTCCCTTGTTAAAACTTTTGGACCACAACACGATACCTGTCAGGCCGACTCGGTAAACGTGTCCCAAAACAACAGCAGAAGGGACCACAACCTCGGATCTAGATCTCAAAATTTTGCTATCCAAGTATGATACGTCATGGAAGGTCCAAACGTGTCGTGGGGGTGGTGGTAGGCTCGTAGAGTCATGGCGCGTCGTGAAAGTTTGTGTTTGGCATTTATGCTATAAGTTGGACATACCTTGTGGCCAGGAAATGCACGCATCATTTCGAGCAAGGCGTGCGAAAAAGTTCATTGCGTATACAGTGTACAATATTAGAGATTATACTAAGTCATTAGAACAGAAACCAATCAAAGAATATCGAATGATGTGATTTAGCCGTCAAGGGATATATAAATAATCATGCATCTAAGAGGTGAGTTTGGGACTTGGGGAAGGAAACCGATAAAGATAAAGATAGGTCATGTTCTGTGATCGTGCGTTTTTTCGAAACCGCGTAGCTCGTTAATCCGGATTAACACGGAAACGTTTCTCTGGGCGAGCATCATCTTGTGCATTGTTATCATCTGAGGCAGGACCTCTCCGTGAGCCCACATTTGAAACAGAGGCGGTGCTATCGCTACGGGAATGGCTACTCAGAGTAGTCGACGGCGGAACTGAACCGGTCAATGAAAATGGACGCTCGCTTTCCTCATCACTGAAAAGATCCGTGTGTAATGAGGTCTGAGCGTGAACACGGGCATGCCTTCGCATATTGCTAAGAACACTGAAACTCCGGCCACAACTGTCCACTGGACACACGAATGCTGAGAAGATTAGCTCCTCAGAGTGGCGACAAACATTGAATATGCAATTACTTACGCTTCGCCCCTGTATGACTATTAAGATGAATCTGTGACAAGACGGTAAACACGTGTCCTGTAGAACAGGGTCAAGACTGACTTTGAGACTGCTCGGACGGCTGAAACCCTTCCCGCAGTAGCCGCATTCGTACTTTGAGGATGGTCCACCATGAGGTTCTTGTGTCTCAGGTGCCAAGTGTGTTCCTTGGTGCGCGGTGCCACCATGTCGTGCGATGGGTGTCCGCTCGTCCTTCATAATTCTCATGGAAGAGCCTCCTAAAAAGACTTCTCCAGACCAAGCAGGGTATCTGGACAACCGGGTTTGACTTGAGACAACAGAAGCATTGGAGTCATAACGGGGAACAGGTAAACGTTCTCCTTTAGAATGAATAGCTGCAACAGGGTAGTCATCGGAAGTAGGAGAACTGAACGATAGATGCCTGTGCACTATTAACCTTTGTGACGCATAATCTGTCACTGACACTGGTGGAAAAGGCAAGGAATGATGCATTCTTGAATCATGATATTGATCATATGGACGTGACACATGAGCCGAGTTGGTTTCAAAGGATCGTCCTGGAGAGCGAGAGATGCGACGAGGCTCTGGGAGAGACTGTTGTGGATTCGAACGAATTTCAAGTAACTCGGGTGTACATGGCCTCTGATAGAGTTCTTGGGGTCTAGAGATACTCAGAGAGGAACGAGTGCGTATGGGATCATTACGAGAGGTGTCATCAAATTTATCAGTGACACGTAGGCGAGCAAGCGTCATGGATGGGGAGTCGTGAGATGTGCATAAGTCTTTTACATCACGCATTATTTTCTGCTTTGACAAGCACGAAAGATTACTCACCATAAAAAAGATCACGGATTGGTGGAAGGGTACGTTCTGTGTCATGTGAACATTTTCTGTCTGGCATGACGAAGGGTGGTACGATCAAGTTGAACGAGATAGCTCATGAATCCAGTATATATATACCGAGCATTGTTGTCGAATGTCCCCCAGTTACTCCCAGTTACCTTGAAGCAGGTGCCATTAGCACAGCCAACACCGCAAATGTTTCCTAAGGTCTGTACTGATACACAACCTTGCTGTAGATTTGGTGGAAATGGATGCGTTAATCATGGTTGATCTTGTTGTCCATGATGTATCTCAGTCGTGACCGTTACCGAACCCTTATTCTAGTCTTGTCGCGAAGGAGATGAACATGGCCTCCAGAGGCTGATTACATCCCTTGATGGTCAGATAGTCCAGCCGAACAAGCCAGAGTCGACGGCAGATTGTTTAAAAACGATTATCTACGCAATGGAATATTAAAGGTTCGAGAATTCACTGCATCTCATCAGTTGTTTTGGTATTTAAAGACAAAGAGTGCAGTCCCTGGGCAAGTTCTTCAGAGAGAACAGAATATACCAAGCGGTGTCGCTGCATGGTCGTCTAAAAGGACATAAACCTTGTATTACCGCAAGGCAAAATTTTCACAAACTTACTTTCCCTTTGAACATGTCCGATACAATCTGGATGGAGAAGTCTGTATGTTCCCATCATGAAGACATCGGCTATTATCTTATCTGAGACTTACGTGTTTCTCCATTACCTCCGCCCTGGGCTCGCATTGGCGCATGATGTCGGTGTTGCCACGAGTTATTTGTAACGCACAGTGATGTAGGCTGAAAGTATCGGATGAGCTACATAGAAAGACGACTCAGTCAAACGACAAGAACTGAAAATGCCAAGGAAGACCTTATCATAAATCGAAGTTTCAATTGGTCCTGAGGAGGTACTATCCGTGGTAGTAAATCTTTGAGCCAGTAAAAGGAAGCGAGGTCTTGTGAGCTCGGGGATACGGAGTAACAGAGACATATTACTTCTCGACCATGATGTACCTGGGGTACACTTGTGGTCAACCTGTGTGTATGGCTATTTGTGATGGTTGTCATCAATGATGATTTTTAGGAATATTACTGTATGACGTGGACACTTACCCTTGTTGACAAGCAAGGGAAAGACCATCAAGATCATCAATGCAATCACCGGTTCGCGATTTTTGAGAACCCTGGAAACAACTTTTGACAAGCAAGACTTTTTGCTGATGTACAGGGAGCAGATGGATATTATATTTTTACCAACGCCTTCGGACTTTTCTGTGAAGTCACCAGATGCCGCAGAAATTCCTCGGGATACGGCCCCAGAAGTCCAGTTTTATCAAAGCTTCTCTGTGCATTGCAAAGGCATTTGTTTGACACATCTCGGAGATTCTGAACAATCGTACCTGCCGACATATACCCCACGATGTGTTGACATAGTGCGAATTGACGAAAATTCTCCTATGATTAGCCTCGGTAGCATACCAGACTCAGATAAAGATCATCCTGTCTGAAGCTTGTATCCCTGATGATTCCAAGCTCTCTAATATTCCTTACCTTCATATCCGTTGCTTTTGGAGAGGTTGTCCCTTACGGACAGTGTGGCGGCCTCAACTGGACTGGTTCAACCATCTGCCAAGCAGGGTGATTGGGTGTATCAAATGATCCTACTTTATGTCACTTACTATTCGCTGATCAGATGGGTATGCACCTATTCTAACCCATACTATTCCCAATGCGTACGAACCTCATTTACTACCATATCTATTCCTACTTCGTCCTCACTATCGGTCTCCCAGTCCAGCAACACAACTGCTTCGAAGACATCTTTGACGTCAGCATAAAAGACAAAATCTACGAACTCGACTTATACTAAATAGCGCTCCAACAAACCCCCCTTCTATGCTCACTGGAAGACTTCCAGCGCTTGGGTAGGGAAATTTGAGTCCGGATTTTACATAGCTAATACTGACTCTGATGCGGTAGATGGAACTCTTGGAACGCTTACCGAGGAAGTACGAGCGTGATTTATTTTTCAAGAACATTTTCGCGATGACTTACCTACAAGATATAAACGAGGCCAAGATTTTAGCTGCAGCCGATCAGATTGTTTCACTTGGTCTCAAAGATGCCGGTTACGAATATGTTAACATTGATGTAAACTATGTGCTCGTCCTTGCCTTGATGTTTGTTGTACTCATGATTTTAGGATTGCTGGGCAAGTATGACTCGTGATTCAGTAACGGGGAGAATAGTTCCCGATCCAAATAAATTTCCCAATGGCATAGCTTCCCTTGCCACTACAATCCACGCACTTGGTCTCAAAATTGGAATTTATAGGTACGATTCCTTTCATAAATTCGTAGTGCTAACAGATTCAGTACATGACATCCTTCAGTGATGCCGGAACAGCGACCTGTGCTGGATATCCTGGTTCTCTTGGCATGGAAGCTCTTGATGCAGCAACCTTCAATGATTGGGGTATCGATTATCTGAAATATGGTCGGATTTCCTGGATTTCTATTTTGTGTTCCTTCTACTGACTGATGCAAGACAATTGCAATGTGCCTGAGAATTGGACTGATGTGAATGTAAATGCCTTCTTGAGGAACTCTTCAAAGGTATTGATAAACACTGCAGCAGCCTGATGGAAACTATTAGTGGGTACAGTTCATGTTTCGCTTTACCGGACGTCTTACCAGAGTCCAGTAATTCCAACACTGCCATCCGGTACAGGCAGATGGGGTGGGTCCTTTCTCCTATTCATCTTATGATCACATCAATCTTGTGGCGTTCACAGTGCAGCTCTGGCAGTGCAGCCGCGTCCAATACAGTTCGAGATTTGCGACTGGGGGGCGGCAAATGTTTGGGAATGGGGCGCCAAAGTGGTAAATCAGCCCCCATTCCACTCAAATTGCCTATTTTGCTGACAGCCACCGAATAGGGTCATTCATGGAGGATGTCTGGTGATTCAAGGTTTGGACTACCCCTTCTGACATCTTTGAAGTTGGTCTTTTTAGTAATTATCTCATTCATTCAAGCCCGACATGGTCATATATCACATCTATCGTTGCCACCAACGTCGCTCACATCTCGGCCACAACATTCTACGGCCATAATGATATGGATATGATGGAAATTGGTACATCAAACCCTACCCTTGCTGGCAAATTGTTCTAACCTACTTGCAACCTGGATCAGGTAATGGTGCTTTAACGATTGAAGAACAGCGCACTCATTTTGCTGCTTGGGCGTTTCTTAAAAGTCCCATTTTGCTGTGCGCTCATTCTACTTGTATCCACTTCCCATGACTGAAACAATGATGTGCAGTGGAACTGATGTCAGTTCACTTCCTTTTTGCGTCTTCATTCTCACTAACCCACTGATCAGCTGAGCTTGCTAAATAGCACTGAACTAGCCATAATAAAGAATGCCGAGCTGCTTGCATTCCACCAAGACATCGTCATCGGAGCCGCGGCGACTCCCTTCCAGGCAACGGCGCATGCACCCCGAACCTCGCCTCCGGAATATTACTCTGGTGTATCCTCCAAAGGAATCCATGTGTTCATAATCAACACTTCATCCGACACGGCTACCAAGACGTTTACATTATCTAATGTTCCAAGCATCGGGACAAGCGGCAGATGGGAATTCCACGACATGTGGACAGGGACTGATTTATCTGGCACCTATGAGGCGACCGCTAATTTCTCAATCAATGTGGCAGCCCATGATACGGTGGCTTATCTTCTGACGAACATTAGCTAAAAACGCCGTAAATGTACACTTTGTTCTCCCGATGGTGGATATTGAATTGCAATTGACTACGAATACTGTGTAACAGTTTACATATGTAAATCATTTCCTAGACGTGATTATTGGCCCAATGTAAGAGGGCCAGTGGAACCAGACCGTTACAGCTTATAAAAGGCGCATATCTGAATCAACTGTATGATTCAGACACCTGGCTCTATA